>VZTG01009997.1:0-112883 GCA_013397845.1 Melanocharis versteri | reverse complement strand
TTATTATTATTATTATTATTATTATTATTATTATTATTATTATTATTATTATTATTATTACGCAAGGAAAAAGCTGTTTCCACCTCTGGAATCACTGATTCCTCCAGGCTGGAAGGGACCGCAGTGGGTCATCTGGTTCAAACTCCCTGCTCAAGCACCAAGGACAACCTGGCTCCTTCCTCTCGGCACGCACTCCTTTTAGATATTTATAGACGTTGACAGGTTCCCGTCTCGGTTGTGTTTCTCTTCTCGAGGCTGAACAGCCTCAGCTCTCAGTCTTTCCCTGTAAGAGAGATGCTCCAGTTCCCTAATCAGCTTTGTTGCCTTCTGCTGGACCTGTTCCAGGAGCTCCATGTCTCTGTTGTGCTGAGCAGCCTAGAACTGGACAACCTACTCCAGATGTGGCCTCACCAGGACTGAATAGAGGGGCTGGAAGAGTGCCGGAAAATTGCAAAAAAATTACAAAACACCTGGAAGCAGAGTTTCAGCCCAGCCCAACCCAACCCAAAGCAATCTTTTTCCTTGTTAAAACCTTTTATTTGGAAAGAAGACACCAGCACAAAGAAAATGTTTTCTGCATAACCACATTTTTATTTTAGCACCATTAACGACAAACCAGACGATTTTATTCACCAGTGTTAGGACTGTTGGGCACAAACGTGTAGCTCCTGCTACAGAGCGCATCTGTGTTTTGTTCAAGGCAATTTGCAGGTGGGGTGAGTGGCATTTCCCACAGAGGACCAGGCATAAGCTTTTCAGCCATTTCTCATGTATGCCACTCCCTAATTCTGTAAACTGCCTCACTTTGTACAATATCCTAACAGCTGCATAACAGATTTGAGGGATCAACAAGAGAGACAAGTTCTTGAGGTGGAAGTGCCTCACTAAATATGCTGTATCTTCAACTGTGCTGCCTGAAAAGATACACAAAGGAGTTCCACACAGTATATATAAGGAAGCTCTACATAGCAGCCTATACAGGAGATCCCCAATTTTATCTCAATGCCTAAGAATCCTCCCAGCTACATGCCAAAATGGGCAGTTCTAGAAATTAAAACCGCCCTTGATTTCTGTACGTGCAGTGTAAATTACAGAACGCATTTTCCTGTGCAAGTGTTCTGGGAGGGTGTCATGAATGTAGACATTCCTGTTGTCTTAAAATGCATGAAGTAATGGAACAACTTGGAGCACAACCTGGCAAGGAGGAGAACTGGGCTTATCTTTGTGAGAACTGCTGCTGAAAGAAAAGTGTGTGATCTGTTCTGCTCCTCACAAAGCGGGGAATTGTTCATGAGGTCTTAAATCAGGAGTAGATAACATCCCCAAAATTGCAAGATGGTTAGAAAAACCAGAGGACAAGCAATGCAAACATTTCACGAACAATTGCCATAATTGCTTTCTTCACCCCAAAAGCATCAGGCTAAGCTTGCAAACAGCCCCTCTGATCCACACCCCTATGCAGCAAATTAGAGACCTGAGAGATTGCACTAATTTAAATGGATCTCTTCCCAGAAGAATGTGACCAAGATAGCGATTATACTTAAAAACACCTGGAAATTGGGTCTTGGGTCACAGCACAGCATTCACTGACAGAAATTAATCACGCTTCATTGTCTTGCCGTTTCTACATCTCTGTTTCACCCTTGAGATGTAGCTTGCCTGAGGGAAGAGGCATCTCTGCAATCTTCTACCAGAATCCAGGAAAGAAAGCAGTCACTGGTTCCTCTCCAAATTTTCCATTGCACAAGGGATATGAGCCTTGCTGTTGCAACCCTGTTCCCACCACTTGGCTAGTTCTTGGAAAACCCCAGCTGAGCACAGTTTGGAGGTTCAGGTAGCAGTGCACAGTTCTAGGCTCTCAGAAGGCTTTTCTAGGCCTTCCTACGTGGGCAGGTATTAACCATGGAAGCATGCCAACCCAAGCACTTCCAGTCTGAAGTACTACTCAGATTAGCAAAACCCTACATTTACACGAGGGCTGTGTTAGCGTAAGTACTGGCATCTTCAGATATGTTGTTATTTTATACAAAAAGGATGTTTTGGTGTAAACTGAAGAAAGAGGAAAAAAACCAAAGCCTGCACACTTAAGTACCTTTAACAAGCCAAAGGGTATCTGCAGTAGCAACAAAGCCCAGGGTGGCACAAAGGGTAAACTGATGGTGCTTGCTTAGAGAGCAACTGGAGCAGTATGTTCCAGTGGGGATGGATGCAGGTTGATTACAAACACAAATAGAAATCTTGTTCAGAGTTAGTTAGAGGTTCAGGGTTTTTATATAACACGAATATCAGAGCCTCTAAGTTTCATTTTCTCCTGATACTGTGAGAGCTCCGTAGTGTCTCTGAGCTTCATAGCATTTTTGCTGCGTAGGTTTTGCTTGGTAGCTGTCCCTCACAGCAAAGTGCTAACTACTGCCACTACTCTTAGCCAGTATAGTGACCCAGTGAGATCAAGTCAGAGCCACTCATATGCTTAACAGAATACTAAAAGACATTTTTAGACACAAGTAAAAATGAAGGCAGCAGACAAAGCTCATAATTTATATTGTCTCATATCCCTTAATGAGATTTACATGTTAATTTAGTCTTAGTATTACTCTCCAGAATTTAGACTCTCACCTATTCTCTTGTTTGATACAGTTATTTTGTTGGTTTTTTCGTTTGTTTTGAAAATAGCATCTTTTTGTATGTTTAACGGAGGGCAGTGAGCAGCAGCAAACACCAAGACCAAGTTAAAGCCCTGTTAATGTCTTTGTTTTCTACTGTTTCGTCTACAAATTGTGACCTTCAGTGTTTCGACCATTCTTCTTAGAAGTTTTGTGTGTACAAGGATTAAACTTTCAGGAAGTTTATCATCAGTCTGTAGTGGTACTTGTGTGATAATTAATTAGTACTGACCCAACAGGACTTTTAACTGCAATTAACATTCATGTAGACCAGCAGCTTTACTAAATGACGGGATTTTCCCAGGCTTGTTTCTTTGCGGCTTGTTCTGGGGTGGGAGTCAATAGCTCTGAATGAGCTGTTACCACTCGAGAAAGGGATGAGCGGGTCACTGTGGATAGTTCTGGGAAGCCATCCTCTGGGTACTCAGAGAGAGCACCACTCCAACCATAGCACTTGGAATGCTGTTAGGAAACAGAGCAATCTGACAAATCTCATTATGACACATTCCTGAATGCCAGAAATCCCACATCAGAATGGGTAAGTAGAAGGAGAGAAAGCACAAAGTAAAGCAGAAAATAAAACATTTTTAGAACTTGTATAGAACAGTTTCAGTGTAGCAAAAACAGAACATGGTATTTCAACATTTAAAGGGAACGATGGGAGAAGAAAAATCTTTATTAAGTACAGATCTAGAAAATCATGAAGTGTGTGGAGAAGGTTAAATGTTCAACTAGCATTCAGTACTCTGTATCAGCTAAGAACTAGGGAAAACTTCTACAAGATTTAGAGAACAGGACTTTTTTACATGAGAATATTGTGTAATGTTTTGCCCCGGGATGCTGTGGGGCACAAAATTACAAAGGAGCAAAAAGGCACTAGGTGAATTCATAGAGGATAGGTCCACAGTTAAACAGTGGATCCTGGTAGTTTCAGAAACATCCCTACTTCTGTTTTCCCACATTTAGAAAGAACTGCTGGGAGAGAGTCATTCCATAGTGCCTGTTTCTTAAACTCCCCCATAACATCTGTTCCTGGGCACTGCTGCACAGTTTTTGGCTGGAGGGACTTGATCTGAGTCAGGTCTTCATATGTTCAAAGCCAGTCTGTGTGCGCAGTGTAACACTGCAAAATACATTAGTAATAGCAGAGATTAAAGAGTTCAGACATGTTTGTAATGTTCCGTCAGTTTCAGACTCTGCAATACTTTTGTGTGGCTATTTTGAATTTATCTGCCAAAACCGCACTCATGGAGTAAGGAGGACAAGGAGAAAAATCTGAATGATAGCCCCCCTGAATTTATGTTTCAGGACACAGATTTGCCCCTTACAAAATTACATCCTCTGCTATGGGACAGTACAGACCTGAACCTCTTAAGTCAGCTGAAACCCCTTGCACAGAATGTTTCAGGAAACAGAATTTAGATTCCACCAAAATATCTTAGCCTCATATATCTTCTTTTGTTTGGTCTGGCCATTTAGTTGTTTTCTTTCTTTTGCTCCTACGTCTCATGTTTGTTTTGTTTTTAATAACGGAGCAGTGAGCAATAAAGAACACTTATATTTCTAATAAACGATGCATGAGGAGTTTCCTGTCTTCTCTCTTTTAATTCTTTTTTCTTTAAATACAGATGACAATTGTTTGGGTACTTCATCCCCACATCTCTCTTGAACTATTCACCAGAAAGTCCTGCTGTCAGGCTGACTTGAGATTGTCACCTGTGGGCAAGTTCAGATATGTGAAGGGTTCTGCTCCCCCAGTTTTAAGTCAAAGTTGTAGAGCATTCCCACAAGAGATCTGTTTCTGTAAAAAATACAGGTTATTTCTAAAGACTAGACACAGAAATAAAGAATCAAGCAGACCTCACCAGACAGCAAAATAACAAATTTAATATTCATGCCCATGTACTGAACGAAAATGCATTAAACCCCAAGTATATAGTTTTGTTTATATATATTTAATAGCGTGTATCATACAGCCTCAAAGGATCGTACAGCATATTCTAGAAAATACACTTCAGGCTACGTCTACATAAGTTAATTAAGTGGGGCCAACACACTCTAAACAGGTACTGGCATATGATGGTACTGTTTTTATGTTAGCTCACAAATGCTGTTGTTCAGAACTAACTATCACAGGCTGGGGAGCATTCCCCATGGCAATTTTGCATGCAGCCATGATATTTTGATGCATGCAAAGAAGGAAAAGCAGCTGTGTGGCCATCAGCTATGCTCTACCAGTTGGCCTTAGGGCTAAGATACTCTCCCTGTTTGCTCTTTATTGGATTTCATTATTTGTTTCAATTACAAATATTGCTCTGAAGCAGTAAGAAACTCTGAAAGAAAGAATGTCTCAAGGGCACGCACAAAACGTTCATGTCTGAATGAAACTTTTATTAAAAAGGTCTTATGAATATTGCAAATTGAGTGATTTAGAGGCTGCAGAATGTGTGTGCTCTGGCTTCTGATTTCCCTTTTCTTCCCTTCTTGATCATGCTTTCCTGTCAAAACAGTTAGCAAAACACAGGTAACTCTGGCAGCAGCCCTACATCTCAAGAGATTAACTTCAACAGGCTAACCAGCTGCACAGGAAGAATTTGCCAATGATGTATTAAAGGCACCCAGTTTTGACCCATCACACACCTAAAGTGGTAACTCAGCCTCCTGCGCCTGGTTCTGTGCATGTTTGGATACCCATATACCCATGTCAACAGAGAGAGGAAGATAGGCTTGAAGGAAAATGTGTGTCCCTGCAACTTTGTCTAGGTGTGCCTCACCAGCTGATCAAAGCCGTGCATTCAGCCTGCAGCAGATGAGGAGTCTGTTCCCGCTGCTTCTCCCTGCTTGGCAGCAGCAGTCCCACCCCTGACCTGACACTCTGCTGTAAACAGGAAACCATGGCCAGGCAGCAGCTCCCAGTCCTGTAGCACCTGAGGATGGCCTGGATTACCAGGAGAAGTACCACTAGAAGTACAGCATGGGAGCAGACAGAAGCAGAGATACCAAAAAGAGGTAGATCTAGGTTTTTTTCCCTGCTCAATGCTTGTGCTGCTGCTAGGAGGATGAACCACCTGACTGCTGCCCTTCAGTGCCACACATCTTCATTTATGTTAGAAAGTCTTCACATCGGCGGTGGTCCCTTACCATACACATTTCCTAACACAGTGGGTTGAGCCATTACAATACTCCTAAGTCATATTCATCCACAACTCACTCTGAAGCTAAGGCCAAGCCAAAATAACCAGAACAACTACAGAAATTTGTCTGTAGCAGACCTTTTGCAACACTACATAGTGCTATGCTGTAACATAGCACAGTTATCAACGCTGCTTTTGTTTCATCTCAACTTGTGATTTTCTTTTCTGGTGTCTAGAGCTGAGGAAATTTATTCACAAGTTTACAGCATTTGGTTGTTTTTTCAAGGAATTTTAACTATATAGGATAAAATTAAACCTTGGACATATCTCCCTTACTGACATAATGTAGTTACAATAGCCTAGCAGGTAAGTGATGGCAACTAGAAAAATAAATTATGAGGGGGCTTTGAAAGTGAAATAACTATAGACAAATTGTCACCAGAACCCTAAAACAGGAAGAATCAAGTAAAAAGGAAACCTGCTTCAGTACAGATTGTAGAGCATGCTTATTTCTTGTACATCTGAATTATTTCTCGTAGAGCATGATGAGGGCCAGTTCCTGCTCAAAACACAATTAAGAGAGGAGGAGAATAGATCAACATATGATTACAACATTAATTATTTAGGGTTCTTCCTCAAAACATTATGTGAGAATTTGGGTCCTAATACAATCATTATCTAATGGAAGCTTTTGCTTCTCCATCTTCTATAAAATAGTATTTGATTCCTTGAAATAGTCATCAGAGTTGAACACAAAAAGCCACAGCTGGAACTGCTCCAACATACAGAGTGTTCAGTTACTGAAACCTTACACTTCCTCTTAGTTTGCATTCTACACCCTGATCAGGAAACATGGGATTTCACTTTGCTGTCTTGTCTCTTTAGATGGCTTCACCTTCATGCCAACAGCAGATTCGATGCCTTAAAGCACAAGTCTATGTCTCCTCTAATCTACTGCCAGAGCACAGAATGTCCAGAATATAATTAAGCCCTGACCACTTGGTATTTACTTTTATTACACTATTACTGTGAGGCTCCAGTAAGATTGGAGCCAATTGTGCTATGTGCTGCACACACTCACAGCCACCGCCTGAAAGACCTCACAGAACAGGGTGAGAGAAAGAATTATTTCCCACAGCAGCAAAAAGAGCCTTAATATGGTTGCTGTTCTCCTCGAGGCATTAATCCCAAGAGAGAAGAGGAATAAACCTGTTTCAAATGAGTCATCCATGCAGATGAAAACATAAAAAAATCCTCTTATCTCCTGTTTTATCTTTCCCTTCCACATTGCTGCTTCTTTCCCAACCAGAATAATAACAACATAAGAGTGAAGTCAGCCCTGGGCAGGGATGTTGTAGTGTCTGGAGCAACAGAAGCAGTGGAAGCAGGCAGGAGTCTCACTCGATGTGCTCTGGCTCCTGTAGTCAGAACAAGCACTTGGCAAAGGTGAGAAGGATTATATCTGTCAGAATAACTTTTACAGGACCCAACTCTTCCAGGAATTGTTTAAAATCCACATAATGCTTCTGAGTGTTAATGCCTGTATTGGGACGTTTGCATTAGCAGATAAATGTGCAAGAACACGTTTCCAGACATCTGCCTAGTGACCGCACATCTGAGCAGTTTGCTGAAACTTGGTCTGAGGTCCGTGAGGTCCTTGGGCTCCTGAAATGATTTCCAAGGTTTGTAATAAATTGTGCTGCTGAAGTGTACCATGGTTAAGCAATTCTCTCATGATAGAAACAATATGTGGTGCACTGCACTAAAACCAATCTATGTTATTTTAACTTTCCAGCCTTCGAAAGCTTTCTGAAGGGAACACAGACATACAGAAGAATTTCATACATACAGATGCTGTGAAAAAAAGAAGAAAACTTTTGTGATGGTGCCCCTGAATTATCACCCTCCCAGTAAAAGACAAGTGGATAATACAACGTTGATCATTGTGCATTGTATTAGTGAGAAGTGAGGAAGAACAGTGTAATTTTTAAGGTAAAGGCAGTTGCTAGATTTCTACAGAGATCTGGTTGAATTGCTTACATTCCCCCAGCTAGGTCCATAATTTTTTGGCCATGTCAGAGGAGGGAGGACTCGGAATGTGCAGTGCCACAGGATTAAGTGGTGGTGATGTCTGGGAAGGAGGGGCTCATCTTCAGGCACAAAAGGCATTACAGTGTTGTTGAGTTTCCCTTCCTGGTGCACACACAGGGATTGCAGGATTGCGTCACAGTGTGAGTCAACAAAGAGGTGGTGTGGGCTTTCAGGGATCTTGGGCTTGAATGGGAATGCAAGCCATGAGCTAAAGTACACCATGTGTCTTTCCCTTCTTTCACTGGGGAAAACAGTGGTCCTATACTGCAGGCAGGTACTGTGAAGATAGACGTCACAGAAATGTCAGATACTACTGTCATGGGTACACATTCAGGGCACAGATTTAGCTTGTTCGGTTCTCTAATGCTATTATTGTTGTTATGATTACAATTATTAAAGTCACAAATTATAATCTATTATCAGGCTACACACACACTGTACATACTGTGTATGACTAAAGCAATTAAGGCACATAAAAAGACCTTGCATTTGATAAAAATAGGCAAATGGGGAGTACCCCATCCCAGACTCAGCAGCTGGCAGAGGGTATGTGCTGTAGTCACTTACTGTGCTGAACTTAAGAGTCCACGAAGCTTATGGTAAATTAACTTACATTGGAGCAGCCACAGCAGGCTGGCAGAAGTACCCAGGACTGAGGACGACTTTTATTGTTCAGTTACCCGTACTCTTAAAAAAAATTTGTAACCATGAATTGATATAAATTCTGTATGGTGTTTTACACTGTGTTTCTCTGCTTAATAAAATGTTAGAGGAAAGCTATAGGAAGAAGTGGGAGAGTGCCTAGTTAGAACTTATAAAGGCGGGTCTATAAAACATGTTATACATTTAAAAAGTGATATGCAATGCAATTTTAAGATTGTATCTGCCAAGTATGTTCATGATATGTCTTGTTTTCTATCAAGTCGTTTGTACTGTCCTTGTTTGAAAAGCATCGACTAGTTCTATAAAATAAAAAAGAAAAAACAAAACAACCAGTCCTGTTTAGAAATCAGGCATCAACTCCATATGGTAAAGACTTCATTTTTGACTTTGTCACATTTAAAGACAACTGACAGAATTGGTTCTGTAAGGCTGGTGATTAGGAAGACCTGTGATAGATTTTATCTTTCGCTGTAAGTCTGCTCCACATGTGTTATGGAAAAGAAGGGGGAACTCGGCTTCCCAAATCTCCCATCTCCCATCCGAGTGCTTTTACTGCTGGATGTGGGCAGGATGTGGGTAGGATATAACCTGTCTGCTTCCTGGTTGTGATTCAAGGGACAGTTAGGCAAGGGACAGCTCTGGCTATTCCTGCTCAACCACATCAGTAAGTAACAAAGACTGGAGAAACCCAGTTTTTTGCATCTCCCTTGTTCTCACCTGTGAGGTAGGCTCTGAGCACTTTCATGACCCCAGGGATGACTGCAGACACTGGAGGGCTGGGTCCCAGACATTGTGAATACATCAAAGTGCTGATATCTAACAGGCCAGTTAGGCATTGAAGACTTTGTGAATAAGACTCAGCATTGACACAGTAACAGACCTGTCGGTCTTCACCTGAGAGCCTTCCTAAGTGTTACTCATCTTTGCTGAGACTTGTTTGCTCAAATGCTCAATCCAATACAACATATGTAATTGTTTGCGAGATGGGAACCTTCCCATTTGTCTGCAGTCTGCTTTGAGGACAACCACATTGATATTTCTTGCACTTTTATAATTTGGAATACACTGTATTTAAATGGTGGGGGGGAGAGAAACGGAGAGCAGAGGGAGAAAGAGAGAAAGGCTGTGTGCAGATGTGCATACCTGTATTTATCAGATTAAATAAACATATTTTAATAGGTTTATAGGAGAAGCATAATTCAGTTTGGTGCTAGATTTTAATATAAGAAAAAACCCCAAGGCGTTGCCAAGATTATGGGCTTGGTTAGAGAGAGGAACCTTCTGTCATCAGCGCAGTTCAGAGTCCTGCCTGGATCCTTAGGCTCGAGAGACAGATGTGCAGCTCTGGAGACAGAAACAACTGTCAGTGGGAGAAGAGGAAGAAAGCAAAGGAAATGCGGAGGCATCTCCTGGCATGCTTAGTGCATGCAGAGCTCATATGTGATTTTATCGGCGTTGACGTCTAGTCTTGCAAGAAACATTTTGAAATAGAACAGTGAAGGAGTATTGTACACACAGTGGTGTGGAGTGAGAGGTGAGGGAGCTTCACCTGAAAGCATCAGAGAAGTCAGTCAGTGCAAGAGCAGAGGTGAAAGGCTCAGTGGGTAGCTCTAACTGAGAAGGAAATAAATGCAAATTACAAAAGTGTTTTAAATAATATTACACGGGGGAAGAAAATACTGGATTGCATTCTGGTTTTTTGGAAACAGGAAGAAAGGTGACAGAAATGGATTAGAGTATTCCAATATGAAGATCCTGGATAAACTCAGCTTCAGCCCTTCAGGCTTTCTCAAATGACATGGCAGGATATCTCGCACAAAAACATGCTGAGAAAGGTTCAGATTCCAGAAACACAGTGACTCATGCAGTTCCAAAACAGTGTTATAACAAGCTGCTGTCCAAATTTCCTGCTGTATTACATGTAATGCACGTTCAGCGGTGCTGCTGGCACACTTCCCTCTGAGTCAGTACAGAACCACTGCCCCAGCTCAGAGTTAGGCGACCACTGCGCAGCCGGTGCTTCTGTCATTGCAAACAGATGTGAAACAAATGTCCTGATTCCTTGCAGTCCTCAGGATCCTTTTACAGATGGCAGAGTCTAATTAATCTCTGACATAGTGACTGTGTACAAAGATGGACACTTACCTTCTGTATTTCTGTGCCCTTCTAGGCGATTACAACAATTTTCAGTTGGATTAACATTCAGCTCTGGGGAGATGGACTCTAAGTTAGGGAGGTTGGAAGGGAGCATTACTTCATACGTTTTCTCGTTGTTTCAGTACCTAATGCAACGGTATTATGTCTTAATGCTATGTCCTTTCCCATGGACCCTCCTTGCACTGTGTGTTTGACAAGCTCTTATGAAGCACGGGAAACCATGTGGAGAGGTGAGAAGGCAAGTTTAACTGGAGAGAATGACAAGTGAATGGCCTTAACCATATTGATATGAAGGGATTCAGTGACACCAGGGAACAAAACAACTTGTCTAGTCCACAAACCTTGGAGTAATCCTCCTCTGTGGTGATTTCTCTCTGTTCTCTTTTTTCTGTCCTGGGTCTTACTGCTGATTACAGGCCTTTCAGCCTTTGGGAAATCTTGACCTACGTAGATGTTTACTGCAGCTTGTAAATGAACTAGAGGAAAGGGTAATAATAATAATGAACAATTAACAGCATTGAGCTTGGACTTAAATCATCATGGTCCAATCTGTTGAAAATGCAAAAAGTAAGAAACCTGAATGCAGTGATGGGGTCTTCTCTAATCTTTAGATGCCATCAAAAAATATAAAGGAAGAATAGCAAAAGCCTTGTTTTGGTTTTCTTTCCTTTTAATGTACTGGTAGACCCCTTGAACAAATGACATCAGGAGGCTCTTCATGCCTTCCTAGCAAAACTTCTACTCTCTGTAAATGCCATTGTTTCATACCATGCGGAAATCTGGAAATAAAAAATTCTATCCTAAAGGCAATTTATTGGAATTGATAGTCTGGCTTGAAGGAGTCAAGTTTGAATTTCTCCCAGAGCACATTACCTGTGCACATCTCCTGAAAAAGAGTGAATTTTTCAAAGGTTAGGTGTTGCCTATTGTATGCTCAAATACCAC
Organism: Melanocharis versteri; assembly: GCA_013397845.1. NCBI lineage: Eukaryota > Metazoa > Chordata > Aves > Passeriformes > Melanocharitidae > Melanocharis > Melanocharis versteri. The sequence continues at coordinate 101,230 of VZTG01009997.1, read as the reverse complement.
CTTTGTAGATTTGCATTGAGGCAAGATGGTATTTGAATCTGGTGGAATGCTTTACATATTCATATTGCCTGAAGGCTGGAAACTTTTTATCACCAGAGGACTAGCAGAGATGACAGTAAAGATACAGTTCAGTCAGCGGAAAATGAGATAAAAGCAATTGTTGAGACCCAAATTNTTTTTTTTTTTAATTTGCATGTCTTTTGTGGACATGTACTGATTTGCAGGGTATGCTGTACTGGATCCCAGGGACAACTCCAACAAGTACAGTTTGACCCCTGAATGGACTTCAGAGGTAAATATGGAAAACATAACAGCTTTTCTTGGCTATAACGAGAAGAGTGACATGCCATGTCATTACACCTCTGACTAAGGTAACTCCCTACATCATTTCCTACAGTATTTCCTTTTCTACAGCATTCTTGCTGGCAGGATCAAAATTCATTTTTTAGTAATGATGGTTTCCACAGATCTTACTCTTGGAGATACAACTCTCCCTCCAAGAACCTATCCTGAATGACAGGGAAGTAAAAATTAGACACAGTACTGAAGAGCAACCTAAATCTGTTGCCTTTTTTAACCTAGAGCTAAGAAGTCCAAGAGAACCAGATGATAATCTGGTTTAGCCCTGTCTTGAATGATCCAGGTAACTTCTTACAATTGTTCATTTTTTTTTGCAATGACCTTTCTATAACGCTACTCTTAAAAATTTAGTTGCAAAATCAGAGAGGGTAAGTTGAGAATAGAGATACTGAAAGATGAAGGAAGGACATGGGGGGCTTTTATACTACTGTTTGATTTCTGTTTCTGCAGAAACAGGATCCATAAGGTTTATTGATGTCTGGAGATGTTTGGGTGTGTGCAGCCATACTCCGATGCACACAATAACTGGAAAAATTGCTCTTGCAGCCTTGGAAAAGATTACTTTTCTTCACAATTACAATTAACTCAAACAACTGCAAGACACAAACCTAAGATCACAGCTGACAACACAGCAAATAATTAGGGATGTTCTACCTTGTGGGATATATTCATGAGTCATATTAAATAGTTCCGCACTCACATTACATAAGAATATTTGTGTACTCTATTACATGACATTAAAAAAACCCAAACTGCCAAATAAAAAAACAGAGAATAATGCAACATTCAAATACCTGGGAAAGGAAAAAAATAAAAGCTGTAGAATAAATAGTGCTATAAAAAGCAGTAAAACTGTTGCCAGAGACCTTGCAGTCTTTTGCACAGGTTTACAATTCTGTTTGATCCTCCTTCTTTGGTTTCCCATGGGACCCTTGTCCAGCTTTGTCATTCTTTATTATGACACTGACATCAGTCAGCTGGTTTGTAGCCAATTGCACTAATAATAAACTGGCAGGGAGATCAGAAATTACTGGAACTATTTGGTCATCTTGAAACTAAAAATGAAGGACTACTCCAAAATTCTTGAAAGTGAAAAAAGACACTCTTAAATGCCTTTTCTATAATAACTGTTTCACAGCATAAAACGTCCACAAAGTTCAAATTGCTTCAGTTTATTTAGTGCTATGTTGGCCTTAAAAATTGTAAGGAGTTCCAGCCAACAGAATCTATCTCCTCCAGGAGGGATTCATCTAATACTAGCAAATAAAAATACATATTGCTGAGGACTCAAACCTTTAAAGATGTAGAAATAATTTATTAAGGAGAATGACTAGAATGACTTTTCGTACCATATTGCCTACAGCATTCTAAGTAACATATTCCATTTGTCTCATTAGGTTTATAGTCTAATGTGGAGCCATTAAGAAACTGGGTAGGCTTTTGCATCAGCTACACAGCACAGTGCGTGATGTATTTGCACATTTGACTGCCCCACTTGCAGGTTTTTTAAGAAATTCAGCTCTCCTTTACTGAGGTCATTCACTTACAGCTTTACAGTTCTAACCTCACTCCACAAGAGTATGTAGTGACTGGCTGACTGCTTTTGAACATCTGGCCGACAAGAGCTCGGTGAAGTTTGGGAGTATCTTACTAATGTGCTTGTGAAGATGGAAACACTGATACAATGTTTTTCTCTCTCTTTGCACCTCTACGTTTTTTGGTAGAACTGCACATGTCCTGAGGCAGCTTTTGGTAGCATGCCATCTTCCTGTCAATTTTCTATTATTTCTTCTACAATCCCCAAAGTAAGAACAGCAAAGGAGTCCACACAGTTACACCAATTTTAGTGGAGATGACGTATTTGGCAGCTGGAGGGCATCTCCCTCAGGTGTGAGTGTCTGGAACCCTGATACAGCCTGGAGCAGCCATGGCTGTACCTGTGTTACGTCCAGCTCAGTCCACCCACGATGCTCCCACCCCTCTGCTGGCAGTGGGAAATCCACGTCTTGCATTTGCTCAGGCCAAGACACAACGTGAGCTCAGTATCACTAGAGCTAGAACCAGGATGTTTCACTGTTCCCGAGAGCCAGGCCGCCAATCTGACTGCCAAAACAGATTCATTCTCTTGGTGGACGGCATACCAAAGTCACCATAGGAAGCAACTGATCACAGCCCAGCATGGCAAACTTCATGACCAAAGAGTACCTCAGGGGTTCAAGCAACAGCGGGTAGGTGCATGCTATTGTGCATGTTATTTGTGTGACAAATACTCCAACAGTATACCCAGTGGTGCCCTCTACAAAACAGGTCAGCACCAGAATGTCTTTGGATCCCCAAAAGAGACTCGTCCTACTTGAGCTGCACAGGTCAGTGGCTCCTCTGAGAGCCCTGATGGGCTACGCATCTGTCCATTCATCTGCAGGAGAACTGTCACCAGGAGTGCCAGAACTGGGACAGCTGGCAGTGAGGTCAAGCAAAACTGGACTAGTAAGTCTAAAATGCAGCGTGATACAATGAACAAGTGATCGGGCTGATGGAGAAGGAAATGGCAGAAAATGGAGTTCTGAGCCTTCCATGACTTCATATATACTTTGGCTAAATATTTTAAAATAAACGTAGTCAAAAAATTCACAGCTTCTCTCCAGCTGTCTGTTGGCTTGAGGCTTGTGGCTCTAGTCAGCAATGAAGGTAGTGAATTGCATGGAAATTCACACAGCACTTAAAAGTGGGAAGACCTTTAAAGCTCTGTGACCGTTCCTTACAAGTGTTTTTGAAGAGGACAGAGTGCCCTTAGTGGCTTTTTTCTTTCCCAGAAATACATGACAACATCTACACACAACAGATTATTCACCAAATTTAGCAGTTAAGCTTGGTGCATACTTTCCGTGTGGTTCAAGTGCTATAAAATACTCCACAGAGAAATGCTACTGACAAATAACTAACATGCAAAGAACAAGTACATAGGGGCTCACAAAGCAACGACACACAAATCCCAAAGTCTGAGTGATTTTCTGCCCAAGGAGTCAAAAAAACCCCAAGATTCACCCTGGAATGACACAGCGAGCTGAGGGTACTTCAAAGGTGTATTCCTGTATGAGTTATCACTGCATGAAAAAGCAAAACCAAACCAACAGCACCCCTACTCCCCACCCCTTGCCAGAGAAAAAAAAAAAAGGCAAATTGCACTTCCCAGGTATGTTCTGTGTTTTACTTTGGTGCTCACCATTTCAGTAAGTTTTTAAAAGAGAAGATTTATTATTTCACACTCAACAATATAGCATGCAAGCTGTGATGCAGGTCCAACTGCATCTGAGCAACAGCTGCTGAAGTATACCCAGATGCTTGCATGGAAAGCGGAGTCCTGCTGTTTCCGATGGAATCTTCCCTTAACTGCCAAAATCTTTCCAAAAGCAACTTCTCCAAGGGCTGAACCAGTGCCCACTGAAAGCAAAGGGAAAGATTCCTATTGATGGCAAGCATCCCAAGTAAGCCAGAGGTCTAGTTTGCCCTTGCCAGAAAATTTTGTTTATGTGCATTTTGAGAACTTTTAAAGCTTCTCTTTTTGTAGTTGTCTTTCTTATGGATCTTACCATGTGATTTTTTTTCCAGACATTTCACATAGTGGATAAAGTGAGGTCGATGTGTTTCTATCCCTGATTCAACAGAGAACATAATTTTATCAAATGAATTTTTATGAGACCTGCTTTAGTCAGGGTGCACGGGGAAGCATATGCAATGTTTAAACATTCTGCTGTCCAATGGCCTGATTCTCCCAGTGTAAACACATGGGATGAAGGTAAAAGACTCAGTCATGTGTTAAAGAAAACGATGTGGTGTCCTCACAATAAAACCATAGAAGCCAGGTTTTTCACAAGTTTACTCAATGGTTGAAGTTTACTTGCAGTTTGTCCTCAGAGGTAGACATTCCAGTGCAGATGGGGATTGTGGAACGAAATGGGACAGTCTCCTAAGCTCTCAGGGAAGGTGTGGGAGCTGTGGTCACTATATTCTCCTTTGATGCCACTAAATGGCAATTTATTACCAAGGTGCAAATCAGGTGAATAAACCTGTCTGAAAGGGCTTCATTGGGGCATGACTTATCTATGAAAACACAGGAAAGGAATGAAAAACCGTGCAGCTTTAGGTGAGAGTTTATTTCTGGAGAGGCTCTAGCCCATTATTTATTGCAATTGCTATGATGGGGTAGCTGGCTGCCTACAGAAAGTAGTATAAACATGTGCACTCCGAGAGCAAAATCTGTTCCCTTCCGTTATTCTTTAACTAAATTTCTTTTCTTCTGTTGGAGTGGAAGCAGGAACAGTATATGCAGTTGCAACTCACATTTTCCGTATTTTTGTAGACCAAGATTGCTTTGGGCCAGATCAGTTCATTTACAAAAAATGCAACACCCTCCTGCCGTTGCATTAAGAATAGCAAATTCTGTTACATCTTTGATACCACAACTAATTATTCAGAGAAGAAATCACAATTAGCTGGAGGCTTGGCTATGGAGTTTACCCCTAACTTTGCACTCCTTTGGTATGCGGAGTATCAAGAGGACAAGACGACACTTGAACCTGAGCCAACCCTATAAAAATAGGGAGCTGGTGGCATCATAAACACTGAAATTATTTCAAAGACTTAATAAATCCAGTTTTAGGAATACCAGTCAAGAATAATCTGCTCATGGCAAGTTTCACAGAGGCAGGATATGATCTTTTGCCCACTGTTGAATCTGGCTGTACCCTAAATAGCAGCTATATTTCCATAACAGAGGACTTTAGTCATGCAAATCCTCCCTCTCAAGCCCAAGGATGGCAGACAGGGCAGGTGAGATTCAGCCTTCCCTTAGTAAAGACTGTTGCACCTCTGTAGGAGAAGAAATGCAGAGCAACCATGTGAGCTCTTTCAAATTCCTAACACACAAAGCCAGCACAAAGTGTTACTGGAAATCATCTCCACTGTCTCTGCCACTCTGTACCAGCCAGATCCCTTGAACTCTTATGCTAGAAGGTGAAGGGATGTACAAGAGTTTGCTTACGCTAACTTGGGCTCTTATTATTAAAAAAAAAAAAAAGGTATTCACTGAAGAGATAAATAAAAAACCAGCGAACAGCCTTCCCTCTCTTCCCATGACGGGCCTGCAATTTGAATACCCAGTGGTAATTTTGTAGATCAACCTCCTTTTGCTCTAAGAGAAGAAGCCAGATGGCCAGTGGGGACAATGTGTCCTTTTGGTGTGGCATTTGGTATCTAGCCTGGCACTCAAATGTGTAGGCATTTCTCCTCCCCTCCTATTGCAGCTGAATGACTTTGCTGTGTTAATTTGAAATGACCTGACAAATCTCAACTTCCTCTAACAGTTTAATGAAATGTCAGAAGTTAACAAGGCTCATGGAATTGAAAAAAAGGCCATTCAAACAATGATGAAAAGAAACACATGGACAGCAGTTTTTAAACAGTCTTTGGGCTATTGGAAATAATTCAATGAGCTTTAGCCAAGCTGCAGTACAAACATACTGGGATGTGACCAAAAAAAAAGCTGCCTTTTTCATCTGGACTGTTTAATCTATTTCAGGATTACAAAAAGAAGGTATATAAGAAAAGCCATAATTATGTAAATTCGAAAAAAATATAGAGACCCTTCCTACCTGCCCCTCTTGGATCATCTGGTGTTTGGAAATACAAACCACAGAGCAACAGTTACGTGGCACTGGTTCCACCATCTGAAATTACAGGAGGCAGAGGTAGCGATGATCTGGCAAGTTGAGTCCTGTTCCTTTCCAAGAGAAATTTAATGGTGTTCTCAAGTGCAAAGGAACTGAATACACTAATCATGGTTCCCATCTCGTAGAATACCAACTCAGAGGAAAAAGCTTACACTGTACTCCCCCGTTAAGCATGGTACAATGAGCTAAACCAAACACATCAGTGCTTTGTCCATCATTAGTATTTTACTTCCTATTAAGAAGTTATTGGAAACTCTACTAAAATAGCATTTTCATTACTGAAGACAGCTCCCAGATTTTGTGAACTGCCCACAGGAATTAATTTCTGCTTCCAGCTGAAGGAAAGAGAGACACTGTTTCACTTGTACCAGCACCAGGTATTGCCAAGCACTAATCCTTTTCCTGTTATTAATTTTTCCTCAGGTAGGTGCCTTCATATCTGTTATAAAGGTGACAGATGTTTAGTGCAGTTGTCCTCTGAAGCACAACATCCTGCAAGGCAAAAACACGCTTTCCAGAGGCTACCATCTCTCTCACCTCCCTCACTACCATTTCACAACCTGGCTACTGCAGCACCTGTCTGGCTCCTTACGCAGGAGTCTCTCGGACTCCCCACAGTGCAGACTGTATATCCTAGCTTTGACTGTCTCAGTATTCCAAGAAGTCTCTCCTCCTTCCCATCACAGCTCCAGCTGTGATGTAACTCAGTTATACTGCTGCTGCCTCTCAGCTTTCTGGACATCTGTGGATGGATGGATATAAACTTTGTTTAGTACACTCTGCAAAAGAGTTTAATCAACCTTAGGACTGACTGCATGTCCTTGCACATTCATTAACACTTGCCTGGAGTTAAGCACTCAAAGTTGGGAGATACCAGGTAGGAGCAATAATGGGGAACCAACTGCTCTGGCAACCTTTGCACTCTCAAGCTGATTCCCTATGGAAAAAAAAGGTTACATGAGCATGTAAACAGAAGACAGCCCTTGTGCAGAAGCCTGGTGGAGGAGGGAGCAGTCTGGAGGCTGGGCAGGCGAGCTATCAACATGACAAAGAGTTCAGTGTTGCAACCAAATGCCATTATCTTCACATATTTTTGCACGAGGAGCTAGCACGGCTGAACCTCTAAGAAAACAGGCAACGTTACATAAAATATCCTCCCTGAGACCCTTCATTTACATGATGCAATGTTTGAATCCTAAATGCTCATATTTGCTGCACAGGTCATTTGAGCTGTATGATTTAATACATTAGCATTATATTGCCAATTCAGATAGAACAGGAAAAAATTATTTGTAGGAACAGATGTAGCTGTGAGAGACTGGAAGAACAAAGGAAAATGGAGAGCCAGTAGGCGTAGGAGAAATAATGAAGACCACTAGAAGCTGAAAGAAAGAATCTGGGCCACAATAATATTACAAAATTATGTTAGGCCATTACAGAGAAGGCAATGAGATTAGTACAAGCATATAGGGAAGCTAGCTCTTTCTCATGTCGTAAGAGAAGACAGACTTATAAACTGTATCATCTGTCCTCGTCTTTAGAAAATGCAACTAATTCTGTTCATCACAACACTCCCGCTGAAAGACTAATCCCTTGGCATCAGTGCTCAAAGTGTGTAATAACCTACAGACGTGTCCACAAATTCAACACACAGGCATGTCCACAACCGCTCTTGGAGCTTCCTGGGAATTCCCCTGGCTACTTACGCTTTGGCAATGTCTGAAGGTCATGCTGGGTTAACGCCTTATGTATCTTGAGATCTGGATTTTAGCTTGATGGTATCAGCACAGAGGATTGACTGCAGCTGCTCAAACCTCATGCAACAAAAATTTCAGTTTGCATCACTGAGTTATCACATAATATGGAGGGCTGGATTATCAGAGCGCAATGAGTCAGGGGTGGTGCCAAACAAAGAGCCTGGTACTGTTAGGAAGAAAACCTTGGATTCTTAGTCAATGCCCAGAGCCGAAAGTGTTTCACCTCACAGCTTACTTCAGCAAAGTTCAAGTGTAAAGATAGAATTCAGTATTTCCAGCAGAAACTATTTTTCTTCTGTGAGAAGGTAATAAATGACATTTTACAATACACCACTGGGTCAATATATTACTTTCTCTGCTTTGCTAAATCATGTGATGATATCCTGGAACACAGAACCTAAGGAAATTTGCTGGCCATCACTGCTGATGAAGTGTGTTTGTAAAGAGCTACATTTTGTGCTTGCACAAAAAAGGACACTGCAGTCTACCTCTGGTCTTTTAGGGCATTTAAGCTGCCATTAAATTTTAAGTAGTTATTCAACTTAGGATGCTGAAAAAGAAGAGAATCCCTGAAAATGCCAATCTGCTTACTCCTAACTTGCTTCTGATGCTTGTGAAAATCTCAACTGCATGTAGTAAAATTAAAAAATACTTTCTTATAAGAAAGTGTGCTTCAGGAGATGACAGTGTAATGAAATATTTGCTATCACACTAATGCTTACCAGTTCGTAATTCGAATCAAAGCTTTTAAAAGCTTGTATAAATAAACAGTGCACCAAGAATCTATCTCTGTAACACAGAGCTAAAACAGTCTTTTGTAAATGTTCTGAATAATTTCTTTCTAAATTTTAACTCAGTCATTGTACATTGCACAACTGAAAAAAGAGACAGATACAAGATGCAATTAGGACACTTCATCAAGAATTCTGTCTTTCTTAGGAACTTCTGTTGACTACTAGACCCTAACAGAATTTAATTCCGCTAAAATCAATGGGCATTTTACTATCAGATTCAATGGCAAGGATATAAATAATGGAATCATATACAAATGGAACATGGAAGGATATAATAAAATTCAATTACCTGCACTCATCAGGGTTTGTACCTAAATTAAGTAGACAATCTATAATAAATAAGCACAAGAGCTTAATGTGAATAAATCAACAATGCTAAGAAATCTGGATCTTTTGTCCTTTCCTTTCGGTTTTCAAGTACTTCTCTTGTAAGAGTCTACACAGCAGAAAATGACCAGGATGGGGCATATAGTTCTCTTGAATACAGAATAGATGAAGTATATATTCTCCAATTCTGATTTAAAGGCACAGAAAGTTTCTCAAGAAAAGAACAATCAGAAATAATCATTGTATCCTGCTGACAGTATTCCAAACCCATATAATCTTATATTTCGTACATATCAAAGGATATTTAGAAAAGCGAATGTCCTTTACACAGTTTGAGGAGCCTAAGTAAAACAAATGGCTTTATATCATTACTAAAAAAATTCACACAATTTCCCAGAGAAGCATGGTAATAACCTATGTTACATTTTTCACTGTCTGATGAAAATATGAACTCTTACCCTGCAATGTAATTATCTTTTCCAACTCCTACTTCACAAACATTGCACCAGTCTGACTTTTTTCCTCTTTCACTTGCTTTGGAATTCAGCATTGCTCAGAGTTCTCTTCCAATTATTCTACATTTGTTGATTATTTTAATGCACTGAAATTCGGCACAAAGAGGAGTTTCTACTCTCTCTCCAACCACAAAAATGACATTCCACTTGTGTCTGGCAACTTAATTACTGCATGTTTTGAGTTAAGACACAGAGTTACAGAAGGTAGGTGAAGGAAGGTGTCTGTGTGCTTATGCATGTACACCCTCTTAATTCGTAAACAAGAAGTTAAAAAAACCCCGACCCCACAACAAAACTTTCCCAGGTTCTTCCAGCTTCTGTTAGAAATTATTTAAAACTTAAATTCTTTGACTTCATCCACTATTCTGAAGACTGCTGGCTTTGTCTCTCTGCTCACATCCAAAATGTCTAGAGTAACGTAGAGGGAAAGTGAGAGACCACCAGAGGAAGACCCTACAAGGGAGGAGCAGGCCTGTGAGAAATGAACGCTGTGTACGCTGTGCATCCATAAAACCACATGCAACTCCTGACAAGACAACTTCACAGCACATAATAGCCCAGTAACAGAGTTCAACTGAGGTCAAGCCTGGGATACTAATTTTAATTGTCTTGTTCTAATTTTTTTATCCTCCTGGCTTTTTTGTATTGTACGATCACAAATAACTTGTGTGCATGTTGGTTCTGAATAAAACACTGAAACATGAGTTTATTGTTTCTCTTTGTTGGAATTTCCTAGAGGAAAAATATTGCCAAAACAATTTAATAGTGTATTCAAAATTAAGAGTGCATTTTGACCCAAGTGACTATAAATTAACCTAAAAAAAAAAAAAAGAAAGACAATAAATTCTTCATTTTCCAAACGAATCAGGAAAATAACTGCAACAAAAGAGCATTTCAAGGAGTCACTGAACAATACTGAGAAAGCGTGTCTGCTAATCAAGGTAAGGACAGTTCCTCTGGAGGAAAGACTTCCACAGCTCGAGGCTGTAAGCCTAGTGCTTGGAGAAATGTGCTTCATTGGAGAAAATTGGAGAAATTTGAGCTTCATTAATTTTTGATGTACCTTCAACAAAACCAGAACTGTATCACTCAAATCTGAACCATTTAATTTCTCATAAAACTGTGTTTTCAGAGAAGCAAGACTCAATTCCTGTAAAGCACCCGAACGATATGTTTTGAATTTGTTTCAAAGCTGCAGCTTTTCTCAAGATCCTCACACTGAGGACTGTTCTCATGCCTGACAGTGTTGCTCAAGGCTGTTGCCAAATATCGCAGTACCACTTGTGACAGCCACGGGAGAAGGGAGAGTTTTCACAATAGGAATTGTGCAATCAGATTAGCCAGTCCAAGGAGGATTATAAAGATGTGAACGATCAATGCTGGCCACGTCAGTTGCCCAGCACGGTGCAGGGAGATCATGTAGATGAGTGATGGATACACGAATACAAAGGCCAGACCACATGTTGCTCCGGAGTATCTGAGGAAAGGGAGGGAAGAGGGGAAGAAGAAAAGGAAAAAAAAGAAAGAATGCTTTGCATTACTCTTATTTCTTGTTGTCATTTTCCCCCACCAAACCAATGAACAATCTGGATGAATACTGACTTATCTGTAATCGCTGAACAACAATTTCTGTTCCTTGCTGACCTCTACCTCCTTCACTAGCATTTAATTATCACTCTCTGTGTTGCCCAGCCCCCTGCTTGCTTGTACCTGCACTCTGATATGCCTCTGTCCTTTCAGTCACACCTTGTAATGCTGCTGGGGACCAAACCCCTTACTTAGACTTGATGTTTCTACTTTCTTTGGGCAAATTTGTCAACATGCAACAGAAAGAGACTGGACAGTGCATCCTCTGTTACACATCCTTTACTGTCAGAATTGCAAACCTCATTGCACCCCAGCCATCTGAGGACACATATTAAAACATTTAAATATAGAAATGTTCCTGAATCTGCAACTCTTATTTTAATTTATGTAATGAGCTTCTAGCAAGTCATTCTCCAGACCTAAAAGGAAAAACATGCCCTTCTGGTAACATGATCAACCACAGCAAGGGAAACATTTAACTGTTCTTTTTCTAACCTCTCCCTTGCTTACAAAAATCGTCTCATTATTTTCACCTACTAAGCAGCCAAATGTTATTAAGTAACAACATATTTTGTTTCATATATTTGAACATTCCTTTCAGAGGAAAGATCATAATACAGAGAAATTATCTGCAACACAAAACCAGCAAACACACAAGTTAGACTGTATAAAGACAATTTATCTGCTGGAAATTCACTGTTCAACATGTTTGGCTACTATGCACAATACAGACACATAGAAGAGATAAGCACCAGTTTGCAAACAGAGACATGTACTGCACAATGTTTAACCAAATTAGATATTAGCAAGAAATTCTTTTGTGTCAGGGTGCGGAGACTGAGACTGGAGCAGGTTGCCCAGGAAAGCTGTGGATGTCCTGTCCCTGGAAATGTTCAAGGCCAGGTAGGATGGGGCTCTGAACAACCTGGTCTAGTGGAAGGTGTTCCTTGCCCATGGCAGGGTGGTTGGAACTGGATGATCTTCAAGGTCCCTTCCAACCTTAAGGTTCATTCTATCATTTTAAGAGTCTATGATGATGATTAACTAGACCATCTCTGTTACTGGACTACAAAAAATTTTATTACAAGGAGAGGCAGAAGAAAAAGAGGAAATGGGAAGAAACCTCAAAGATCAGCCACTGAGCAAAAGTAAGTTATTTTGCTACTTTGTTCAGACCCAAGCCTGTCATTCTGGTTTTATAATTGCAGATTTCTGTATTTTTAAACACCTCCCTCTCCTGGCTGCTTTAGAAAAGATGCAAAACCAAGAATAAATGACAATGCATATAAATATGCTGATGTCAAACGTAGAAAATAAGGCTCCTTATTATTTCCTCTAATATTTTCTAATTATAGAAATCCTAACTTCTCATCAACATATTAAATTTAAGATATCATTTAGAGGCACAACTTTGATGCCGCTTTTCCCTTTAAAGTTACTTGCTTTCTTGGATTTTTATTATGGGCCTTCAAACCAGGTTCAAATGGTCTTAATACAAAACAGAAACTTGAGAGAAAGCACACAATAACAAAGCAACTTTTCTTCTGGCACCATATTCTTTTATGAGTAGAGTTACAAGGTCCTCAGGTACAGTTCCAGTAAAACTCAACCACCTCAGACAAAGAGGCACAATAACAGATGTCAGAACTTTGCAAGCTGATTGTTTACACACTAAATCATTACTTACAACTTAAGAAGGTGTAAGCTTCACAAAATATAAAGGTACAATTATTAGTACTCCTTTTCAACATCAAGACACAGTCATGTAGTAACACCACAGGGAAGTTCACTGCAAGCCACACTCACCTTATGATCCCTCCTATATTTGGATAAAATCTTGCCATTGCTACTCCAGCTCCTACAATGGCTAGGTTCAGGATGAGCACGTGGAAAAGGCTTCGGGAAAGTGAGGAAAGAGTGTTAAAATCTGTTACATTTATTACAAAATACCACCACTGTCCTTCATTTACTCTAACATTTAACTGGTACATGGATGGATGGTGTCTTCATTTGCATGACTCACTCTATTAAAGCTAATTAATTTCACATCAAACATGTCATCTACTGAATATTTAGTATTTCTAAATATCTAGTATTTCAACTCAAAATATTCTTAAGGCATAAGAATATGTAATTTGGCAATTCTTCCAAAAAACATCATACGTAGTACTCGGCACTCAAGTATTTCAGATGGATATTCAAATACCAAAGAAACAATACTGTATAACTTAATTCCCACAAGAAAGAATTAGCTTGTTCACAGAATGGTCTGAATTGCTCAAAGTGAACTAATGGAAACCAGAAGAAAGGCAAAGATGCATCAAGTGGAAAACATTACAAACACTACTGGCGGGAAACAAAACCTTAAAATTTGAACTGTAGTGCATTTTGATAGAGGATGAACAATTGGAATGTTGGATGTCTTATGGTATATGAACCGTGACCTATTTATGCTTAATTTTTTTGCTGAATTTATTTTTACAAATAATATCCTGTTACTTTCCTTTTGCATTAAGGATGAGAATAACAGGGATTTTCTGTTCTGCAAAAACAGCTTTTACTGCATGAGACAAATTCAGTGCAGTTATGTACAGAGCTGAGACTCAGGAAAGTATCACTTTTCTTTCAAGAATATGAAATGTTGGCATATTTTAGCATAAGGTAAAGTCAGGAAATATAATAAAAACCTGTGATATTTTGGTCACACAGCTGTTTCTATGAAGGGAAAAAAGAATTCTCACAGAGGAAACACACATACACTTACAGGTTTTGTTTATCCTTCTGGAGGATACAATTTCCTAAAATATACAAAACCTGTAAGCCAAGGCTAATTTTTTCTTCACTGTAGAAAGTATGTGTATTATGGAGGATGTAACTAACTAACAAACTTTTTAAAAGTGACGGCTCCATGGCTATGGCTGAAAGGCTGCCTGCCAGTTTCCAAGTTAGGAAGATTAGAGACATAGAATAGCCTCACTATTCAGGGAAATGAAGGCAATTAAAACACAAAGGAGTAATTTAAGCTACAGACTGTTTTTAACCTTCACTCTTTAAAATTGATTTCCAAAAGACAGAAAAAATATCTTCGATTTTGTACATGACCTTTTAACAGAGGTACAAGAGGGGTACCTTAGAGATCAATGATTGTAGTGAGACTACAGCAGCTGTTTAAGTTTTAAAAAAAAAAAATTGGACAAAAACCTGGCAAGACCCCATGAATAAAAAATAAAATCCCAAGAATTAGACTTCTTAGGGACCAAATGTGTACAGCTTCTCTAATATTGCTAAGGAAAGACAGTTAACTGAACTATTCACAAAAAAGTGTCTGCAATTAAAAACTACTTCCTCTCTCCCCTCAACACGTGGCAGATCACAAACCTTACTATCACACAATTGAAGCAAAAAGATTATGGACACAGCAAATGACAGCACTTCTTCCATTCTTTTTTTGCTGAGATGATTTTTTTAGCAAGAGGGACTAAAAACAGTGCAGGCTTAGTAATTAAAAAACGTTTTGCAAATTTGTGTCAGTTCGGAGTATTTTAGCAGAAAACCTGAAAAATCTCCGAAGTATTTTATTCTGGCGTGCTCTGAAGATGATTTTGTTGTTCAAAGCTGTTGTTTTGAAAAAGAAATAATTCAAGATTCTTTACATTCTGAAAGCAAATAGGGGTGTCTGTATGTTTGGTGTGAAATGAAACATTTTACAATTTCTTGATCTGGGAAAAGATTATTGGGTTGCAGGGGGGACAATGTGTTCTGGCTCAGTTGAAAACAATGGTCCCCAAATGCTGAAGCCTCCAAAGCAATTCAGTACTTGTAGCATAGTGCCTTGCTGTTTTAATTGTTAAAATTAATCAGAATCCTCAAGAACAATCCCAAAATCAGAAGGTCTGAAAAGGCTTCGCATCTATTTCAATGTAAAAGATTACACTGCATTTCTCCCCTGGAACTTCCTTGCTCCTTTTTCTACCTTTTGAAACAGGCTGAGCTGTAACCATGCCACTGGACAACAGGTGTTTAACGTGCAAACCCTTTCTTTTACCTAGGCAGAGAGTCACAGCTCAGCTGAGCTGAGCTGGAAAAAGCCTCGACCTTAATGGAGAGAAAGGCATTACCATTTAGGAAAAAAACCCTACCCTTCTGAATAAAGTAAAATCTGATACCTAGGGCTACTAGTAGCTACATTATTTGAGACAGTACCATTCCCTAAGACTGTAGAGTTCTGTGCAGGTGTGTTCCAGACAGAACAAGCATTTCTCATAGCCTGTGACATTTTAACAAGTTCTGAATTGCTCAGCTTTAGCCTGACACTGGCTTACAGTAAAATTAATGGTCACCACACGTTGCAAAAGGACAGTCAGGAAAACAGCACTTGGAGGCCGGGGACATAACCATACCACCCTGCTTATTACAATTATATTGAGAAAAGTATTTAGAGGATATTGGAGATTAGAAAAGATTTGGCCTGTTTTTGCTCAATCACCCTGGTCACACACAGGTGTTTTCTAAACAGTGTAACTTTCTCCCTCATGGTCAATGGCAGCAGGGTTGGGTGGCCCATGCCAGGGCTGGACTGTCTGCCTGGGCAGCCTGGTTAGGGCCACCGCTCTGAGGCACAGGTCGGGTTGCCTGAAGGAGGCTGTAATTCACAAAGGAGGCATACCTATGGAAAGTCTTTTATAGTTTGTCCTCAGTCTACATACTTCCAGCTGGGCAGATGAAGATTCTAGCTCTTTTCTATAAAGAGAATCACTGCTCACCTGCAAAAATCCTGCAATCCCACAAAAACGATAACAGAGAGGAGAAAAAAAAAAAGAATAAAAGAAAATGCAAGCTTTCCCCTAAGTCTTGCTTTTTTTCTCTCATGGCAAGGTTAACCTTCCGGATTGACAGAGTGGAGAAACAACCTTGTATGCCAGAAGATCACTAAAGGGCTTGCTCCATCAAATTCTCTCCCATGGAAGTAATAGTTACACTTAAGTCACTGACCAGCACACCAGGGGAAATTTAAAGATGGAAACTGATTCTAAATCCCCTCAGGTTTTAAGTTCCGTCAGAAGTTCTGGACTCAGCATGGAGTCACAGGATGAACACACACAATAAGGGAAACTGGAAAGCAAGGAAAGAAGCAAATCAGGATCATTCAAGTCATAATTTTTGAGAGGTTACTGTATCTAAAAATGCATTTTCTTCCTGGAAATCTCACTCTAGTGACATGGATCAAAAGACTATGAATCACAACCTTTAAGAAGCTAGACACAAGCTAGATGAAGAGCAGACAAGCAAACATGCATGCAAACAGAAGAAATGTATTTCATTGCATCAAAAGACATACATCTGCGGGAGAACTGGAAGGTCTGCTGGGCTACCATGGAGTAAAGGGAGGACAATCATGAGGGAAAGCTAAGATTTTTGTCCATCAGCTTATTTAACCTCTCAGAACACAGAAAGACGTTAAAAAGTTTTTAAAAATCATCAGATGACTGCGTAAAGCACTTTATGCACACCATAGAATCAATCAAGGGAATCTCTGTCACAAATATCACTGTAGCCAAGAGCCAGTAACAATAATAAAAAAATTGGCTTTCTGTACATATAAGAAGATCCAGAGTCAAGCAAGAAACACCGGATAAAGCACATGCATCTGGCCCTAAATCAGCTGTTAAATGACGCCATTACAAACATATCTCATTTTAGAAAAGAAAGCAATTACCCAATACACAAAATTTTGGCCTCCCTTAACACCAGGGAGAGCAGAGAGAATGAACAGTTCCTTGGGTTTTGTCCCAGTACATCACTTTCTCTGTTGTAATCTGTATAGTAGCATACATTTTGCAAAATAAAAGAAGGAATTAGGATGTCTTCTCTCATTTCTAAATCTTTTGTAGGAAGTAGAGAAAGGCTGAAGGATTCGTGGATCAAGTACACCCTCAGCACCAAGCTGTGTATGATGCAATAGACATGCTGGAGGGAAGTGATGCCATCCAGAAGGAGCCGGATAGGCTTGAGAGGTGGGACCATGAAAACCTCATGGAGGTCAAGGCCAAGTTCAAAGTCCTACACCTGCATTGTGGCAACCCCAGACACACCCACAGGCTGGGCAGAGAAGTGACTGAGAACAGTCCTGTGGTGAGAGACTTGGGGATGATGGCTGATGGAAAACTCACCATGAGCTGGCAGTGAGTGCTCCCAGCCCAGAAAGCCAAGGGAATCCTGGGCTGCATCCACAGGAGTGTGGCCAGCAGGTCAAGGGAGGGGATTCTGCTCCTCTGCTCTGCTCTGGTGAGACCCCACTGGAGCACTGCATCCAGCTCTGGGGTCCTCTACATGAGAGGGACATGGAACTGCTGGGGCAAGTCCAGAGGGGGGCCATGAATTTGCTAAGAGGAGTGAAACACCTGCCCTACAAAGACTGGCTGAGAAAGTGGGGGCTGTTCAGCCTGGAGAAGAGAAGGTTGTGTAGAGGCCTCACAGACACCTTCCAGTCTCTGAAGGGGCCTGCAGGGAGGCTGGAGACGAACTCTTTGACAGGAACTGGAGTGACAGGGCAAGGAAGAGTTGGTAAACACCGAAAGAGAAAGATTTAGGTTAAATACATGGAAGAAACTCTACTGTGAGGGTGATGATACACTGGAACAACTTGCCCCAGGAAAGCTGGGATGTCCCACCTCTGGAAGTGTTCAAGGCTAGTTTAGATGGGGCTCTGAGCAACTTGGTCTAGTCGAAGGTGTCCCTGCCCGTGGCAGGGGGGTTGGGACTAAATGATCTTCAAGATCCTTTCCAATCCAAATCACTCTATGATTCTATGTGATGATGCCTGTAAGAAGACTACTGTGTCTAGCATGTCTACACATGTATTTGATTTTAAGACAGGCAGACACACAGGCGACTGATACTTGTACATGAGAGCACGGAGAATCCTCTTTCTTAGAATCAAGGATGCTTTTGCTCTCCTCCTTACTGCTGGAAGACAAGATACTCATTTCCTCTTTCAGACAATCAAGCTCTCACTGTTCAGCTTACGTCTACTGTAAAACCTGGGAGAAAAAAAGTGACATATTGTCTGTTTAGGCCTTTAAGTTTG
This sequence comes from Melanocharis versteri, assembly GCA_013397845.1. Classification (NCBI taxonomy): domain Eukaryota; kingdom Metazoa; phylum Chordata; class Aves; order Passeriformes; family Melanocharitidae; genus Melanocharis; species Melanocharis versteri. The sequence goes on along the minus strand of VZTG01009997.1, from coordinate 83,074 downwards.
GAGAGGCTGAGCTGCTTCATCACTCAAGACTATGGGTTAGTAGGATACACTATAGGTACACACAGCACAGAATTGTTCACAGAAAAATAGCACTATAGAGTATCTAAAAAGCATGGGACAAAAGAGATGAAAAGCAAGTCTTCAGACAATAAAAACTCCCTTGAAGATGAGTATGTATTTTCTCATTATAATCCAGTTATAATCCATGGTTTACCAGAAAAAAATAGGATATGGACCATGACATTGCTTTTGGTAGAATTTGCCTTGGATTAGATAAAAAATCAAGACTATAAATTGCAAAACAGCAAACTAATATATTGATGCTTTATTATAACCAGTGACAGATAAAGAAAAAGAAGTAAAACTCAGAGAATGAAATTGATCTGAGCAATACAATCACTCCAAGGAAATAAAAAGTATCTGGCAACCCCGTAAAAAATGTGCGAGATCAAGCTATCTGCTTAAAGTTGCATACATCCAAAGTTCTAAGTACTCCATTTAATAACTTAATGATTATCTGTTAACTCCATCCACAGCAGCACACCTGCAAATAACTGCTGATATGAAGAAGCCTGACTTCTAAAATCAGTGAGCTTCCGTGTGAAGCAACCAACAGCTTAAAAATCAAGATAGGAAAATTTCTAATGGAGACTTGGACCAAAGGAGAAGGTGTTTCTGTTAGACTTTGTTGTTTTTTCAGGTTTTTTTGGACAATTATAGTCAGAAGGCAAATTTATAACATTCTCTCAGCTGCAAAGAAAATGTAATACAGGAAAGATGCACTTCTGAAAAGACATGTCATTTAGAACATAGAATCACAGGGTTAAATGAGGCTAGGTTGCCAACAGAGATCCTGCTCTTTTCCTCCTGTTTCATCCTTTGGGTTCACTACTTACACGAAAATTTCCTCCAGTCATGTGACCCAGGATATTCTCCTCCATATATTCACCTTATACAGACATCTAAGAGGTAAAGCATGAATCTCTGCAGGTCAATCTTCTTATTCCTCAAGAGCTGTTAGCCCTGACTAATGATGATTTTGAGAAAAGAAGCCAAGTATACTCAACTATTAGTGGAGTGCTCATTTTCCTACACAAAAAGCCACAGAACTTAGTATTTCCTGGTAGGTTCTTCACAGTGAATCAACAGGCTGGCCAGTAAGACAACAATCTACGTCAGTAAGAGCAACATCTTCATATTTGTGGAACATTTCCCTACAGAAGCAGCTCTGGGAAAAAACAAAAATACTGAAGTTTTTCCTAGAGAGGTGATAAAGTGCTACTAAAGAAGCTTTGTCAGCTTAGGTGACTGGTGAGAACCAGTCATGAGGACGCATTTCACAACCAGGTAGTAAATCTTTACTATCCTCCCAGAGACATGTCCTGTGCTTGCCACCAGCCTTCAGTAACTCTTTACTGCATAGAAAAAAACAAGGGCTGACCTTGTAAATGCACAGAAGCCAGCGCCTGAAAGTTAATTGAGTGATTTCTGTGCCGTATTTGAGACATCTGGGATGCCAGAGAGTGAGAGACAGCCCATCAGCCAGAATATGTTACCTTATCACTATAGGTTGGAGAGACTCATGTGGCTTCCTAGAAACCATTTTTGACTTCTCAGAAGCTTTAAATACTTCACTATAAGGAGTCTTTAAAAAAAAATTAAAAATGAGTGAAGCTACCCACAGGACATCCTGGAAACAAGAATCAAGCAAGTATCTGCATCATCAAATTCGTCATACCATGAAGGCTTAAAACAGCAAGCTGGAATTAACCTGAGAAGAGACTGGCGTAAAGCTGTAGATTCTAGGAGAGGCCATGAGGGAAATGAAAACCATTCTGGTCAGAGAGTAACTGGAGGGAGGAGATAGGAAAAGGCACATCCACATAATAAAAAGGACAAGACTATTTCTCAGTGGCTGTGAAATCCATCTTTAGCATTTAAATAAACGGCCTTGTTTCCAACAGTAACTTGCAGCAGTTCCTAAAAATCTCAACGTTGAACTGCATACAATTCAGCATCAAAAAAAGCAAGCACTTATTTCACTGCCTAATTTTAGGCATTCAGTTTCTAGAACTTCTCATACCTATTTTAGGACTCAGAAGAAACCTGAAACTTGGAACAACATCTCTGCAGACCTGAACTGCTGATGCCACAGAGGAAATACACATTCCTTCCTGAGATTTTTTTTTCCTTTCCTCCATCAACAGTAATTCACAATACAAAATAAGAAACTTGGAGATAAATGGCAACTTCTCAGCTGTGACAAATTCAGTACTCCAGTATTCCAAATATAAATGTCCTAGGTTTTATTTAAAAAACCAAACTAAAACTGAAATCTGCATCAGCTCTTCCCTGGAGTACAGCCATTGTACAAATGCAAGGGTGTGGCTCATCTCTGAAATTAGCATGTGAAAAGCTATTTTTATAAGCATAGCAGCAGCCCAGATAGCACAACTAACAACTCACTTTGCTATTAGCTCTGTTTAAAAACAGATGGATGATTACTAGTCATGCACATTCAAAACAAAGATGGCATGCTGAAAGGCTAGTATCTGTAGTGTATGTTTTTCACAGCTTACGGATTGCTAGATGAAATGCTTCTGGACTAAACAATTTTTTTTTCCTGTACAACTTTTCTTTTGCCATATAACTGCATAACAGAAAGAGACCGTGTTGACAAAACTCCTATTTATTGACAAAATGACAAGCTAAGCCAGAAGAACCCCCCCTTATTCTGCTCTGGCAAACTGTAGCAGTCCTGATCTGCAGGCAAGCTTAATTTGCATGCTATTCACCCCAACTGTACAAACTCTGTGAAACTAGCTTATGAAATGTACCTAACGTACAAAGAAAATCCCCAAAAACCTAGCCAAATTTCTGACGACAGAAAGCCAGCTACGCAAAGTGTACCAAACTATTGTCAAGAAACAGACTTCTTACCTTGGGTAAGCATTTCCAAAAAACTGTCTTAACAGCTGAACTCGTGCCAGATAGCCCAACAGTGGGTATACAGTCATCATTTGGAAAAGCAGGAATATTCTTGCAACAAATGACATGATGTCATCACTAGGAAAGTTATCTAGAAAATTCTAAACATATAAGTAATGTTACAAATCAACGGTGGCTTGTTTACATGTATCTGCTGGTTTTTAGTATCTGTGTGCCAGAAAGAATGGGATAAAATCCAAGCAACTACAATCGCTAAATTAACTACATAACATGAAAAACTGTCTCCCTCTTTCACAGCTGCCTTGCCACCAAATAACAACTGATTTTTGAATATTACTAGGCTGATGTCAGTGTTAATGTTAGTATTACATAAGGAATTACTTTCTGATCTTCTGAACATCTTCAAATAATCCAGGCTGTGGGAGGGCCACCTCACCTTTTAGGCAGATGGATTCATATGCTTCTGTTGTCTGTCATATCATACCTACTTATTAAAACCAGTTATTTAGTAAGTAAACCTGCATTACATACAAACGAGGAAGGGATCATACACCACAAGTGGGAACATCTGAAAAAGTATTATAAGACTTAAATATCATAGACATATACAAATGGCTTCATAAGTACTTGAGATAACCACAGAAAATAAATGGGAAGAAAATCACTCATTGTCTGTTATTTAACTGTCTATTTATTCATTTGAAATTATTTCAGGCAGTTAAAAGAATCATTTCATGATTTAACAGTGGTACCAGTTCTAACTACTCCACAGTCAGAGGAAGCCTTTAAAAGCTGCTTTATTGCTAAATATTATGCCAGAGTATAGAACACCTGGCATAAAATGGATCCCCCATTGATAACTGCTATCTCTGAAACAATTTAGGGTGTGAAAGTCAGCCTTGCCTGTAAGCAGGTAAGAGTTTTTAGCCTTCACACAGTGTTTCATGTGATGCTATTATCTGATGAACTCTGCTGGCAAGGCTCACCAGAGTGTCAGACTCCAAACGTACTCGCAGTGACAACTCCTATCTAAACAAGCTTGCTTTCATCTTCTATTTCTTCTAGAGTCCCAACGAGTCACTGCATACACTTCTCAGGATTAAAGAAGCTAAAGAAATTAAAAGCTCTATTGTTCACTTTTTCATTTTGATCCTTCTTCATCACTTTCACAGAGTATTTATTAAATGTTTGTTTTTCACTGAAATATTGGGAACAATTTATGAATATAAATGAGATAACACAAGCATTACTCAGCTGTCTGTGGTAGTGCCCACGAGGTGTCAACCAACTGACCACAGTCAAGGGCAGATGTTTCTGCCAGGGTGAATCATGAAGCAACAAGTAGTAGCTGGGGTTTTTTGAATGCGTATTTATCAAAAGGTTAAGGATAAATATGGTATCTTGGCATGTATTAGGAAGAGCATTGCCAGCAGGTTGAGGTAGGTGATCCTGCCCCTCTACTTAGCCCTGGTGAGGCACATCTGGAGTGCTGTGTGCAGTTCTGGTCTCCTCAGTACAACAAAGTCATGGAGCTCCTGGAGCAGGTCCAGCTCAGGGCTACAAAAATGATGAAGGGACTGGATCATCTTTCTTACAAGGAAAGGCTGAGGGAGCTAGGCCTGTTCCCATTGCACCTCATCCCTGTATACAGGTATGTGAAGGGAGGGCTGCCAAGAGGAGGGATCTGGCTCTTCTTGGTGGTGCCAAGCAATAAAGAGGCAATGGGCAGAAACTGATGCACAGGAAGTTCCACCTGAAGTGAGGAAGAACTTCTTCACAGTGTGAGTGACTTGTGCACTGGAACAGATAGTCCAGAGAGGTTCTGGAGCCTCCCTCACTGAAGATATCCCAGAACCATGTGGATGCAATCCTGTGCCATGTGCTCTGGGATGGCCCTGCCTGGGCAAGGAGGTTGGACCAGATGATCCACTGTGGTCCCTCCCAAAAAACCCTTTTTGTGATTTCATGAAATACACATTGCAGTAAAATATCTCACCTGTTCAATACATTCTTTGGATAATGGTGGAGAAGGAAAAGATGCAAAAATTATTACTCCAACATACAGATATGTTAGTCCAACCAGGAAGTATGCAATAGAGAGGTCTCTCACCTGAGGAAAAACAAGATTTTATTTTGGCCAGCACTGACACACAATACCAGACAAAAGCCATGTGAGAAGATTTCTATTTCATTTATTACAGTTACTTTTATATGCATTACTTTTTTATATTTACTACTATCACTTACACATTTTTACTTTTACTTCCTACGACTTGAATGGAGACTACAGACCTGGTTCTGGCCAGAACAGAAAGCTGCAAGGAGATACCCCAAAGTGGAGCTAGACAAGTATTACTGATCTCTCAACATACAAAACAGGCACCACGAAAGAGATATGCCAATAGATGTAGCATGTTATTCGTGATGCATAAACATACACTAGTTACTAAAACAAACAAGAAACCCCTCCTACTTTCTTACATTCACCTATTCCTACTAAGACCCTTGGGACACAGACACACCTGTCTAAGACAGAAAGCCCAGCAATGACCTATGTTCAATTTCTTTTCATGAATAAAATCTTGCAAAGATATCAACCTACCCAACAGCAGATATAGTACAAAGGAATTTAATCAAAGGTCTTAAGGAAAGAGCGTTGAAGCTAGGGTCATAAATCCATACGTAACTATACTACATACACTTAAGTATGGATTTAAACCTAAACTTCAATGTTCAGTTCTGAAAATTTTGGCTATCTTTATAAAATATATAATATATACAAATATTTTCCACTACACAAAAATAATTACACATTTATTACAGGAAAATAACCGGCAAAACTAATTAGGTACTTTATGAAACTACAGAATCCACATCTACATCAGAGTGACCTCACAGCAATGTACTTGGTGGGTTATTCTTCTACATAAATTCCTTCCCTTGGAAATAAAGAGAGAGACCATTTGTTTCTAGTTATTAGCTAACTAAATTCTGTATAAGCTTATGTTACAGTACAAAACACTCATCACCTTACAACAAACCATTTGTTCAGCTGCTGCTAATCATCAGCTTCTTAAAGGATTACTAGTAATGTTTCAATACATGACCTTATTTTCCTAAGACTGAGAAGCAAGTTGTACTAACTCAGGCACAGCACCAAATTATTAGGATTATACTGGTTTCCAGACCAGGGTGATAATTATCACCTTCAGCCAGCTCACTGAGCATGAGCAAAGCTTGCTCATATCTGTGCATGGAAATGTTTCTGTAAGAGCCTCTTCACACTATCTTGTTGACAGAAGAAACATATCCTACACCATTCCAGGCTCTGCCAAGGGCAAGGCAGTCCCCAAGGAAAGTATAAAATGCTAGATTATGAGTTTTAAGAGAAATTCAGATGGAAGCCAGCTTTTGGTGAAAGAAGTGGAATCTCCTATTCATTTTGCCAGTGTTTTGGGGGTAGAAGATTGCTGTGTGATGAGGAATATTATTTGCCACTTAGAGGCTGATGGGAAAAAGGCATCAGTGTGCTCTGAACATGTCCCAGGGTGGCCTTCAAGCTCCCAGCAGGTGCACATTTCCAGCTGCAACCTCCTTCTCCTACTGACCAGTTAAATGCACATGGAAGATGATTCCCTAGACTTCACTCTCCTCATTCTGGTCATTGAGTAAGGACTATCAACTATCATCAGAAGCTCAACAGTAGCATTTTCTTTATGTTATATGCAGAATTTCTCTCCCTGACATGAGAAGCTGTACAGGTTTTTATATAACATCTACATCTTCAAAAGCACCAGTACCCACCCTAAGAACTGATTTTAAGAATACTAAATATGAGCATCCAGATTTCTTACAGGTATTTATCAGCAACTTCCATTAACTGCAGGGCTCGAAGACTAAGGGGGACAGTAAGGTGGTTTTGCAAAGAGATACAGACTCTCATCTCTTGAGGACAGGACTTGGATGATTTTTTCAAAATGTACCCAAGACCTTCTTAATGCATGTCATCTGCCAAAACCTGCTGTAAATTTGGTATTTCAGGTGTATTCCTAATGCATAAAAACAGCATAGTAACTCACAGTTTTTATTTGTACTCTGCCTACACCTAAGTTCTAGAACCAATTGTAAAACTATTTTTGCTGTGACAAGTGCATGCAGTTGTGAGGGCAAGAAACCTGAAATAAAATTTTCGCTGCTTCCTTTGGACATGAAAAATGGTAGATAGGTGGTATGCTACTACCTCCAACTATACTAACCAGTTCATGTTTCTAAAGTTCTTCAGGGTGTATGCTCTAACCTGCACTGAAACTACGTGCTGAGATAATTTTGATAATTTATTTTCATAGCATGTAACACAATAGACTGTTTTCTCCAGGTGCTGTCACCACACAAAGAGTACTCAGACTTCGATTTCAATAAGCTACTAGAAAAGAAATAGACAACTTGAAAACCTGGATTTATTTTTTCTCAAATATCCATCAGCTCCCTTCCAAATATATGCTGCTGTGCATAAGATGGTTATCTTTGTACAACAACATGTGTTTGTTTACATAACAGAAGCATCTTATTCCTCAAGAGACCTGGGTTCACTCCCTGAAGACCTTAACAGTATTGTTTGACAGCATAATTCCAGATAAAATCAAAGGACACATGGGCAGAGATAAAAGCATTATTTTAAGTAAGAGCAATAACTACACTTTACTATTTTTAATTTTGATACTTCAGATATTTACATCCAAAATGGACATCACTGTGGTGAAAGCTGCCTAAGCATAAGAATATAGCAATTCTTACAGTCACAGTTTAAGAATCAAATGTAGAAAAAACTATGTTGAAGCAGAAAGTATTTGTAGAATCATGGTGGAAGTCTCAATGTAAGTATCTACGGTAACATGCAGGTCACAGTCTGCAAGGATCACAGGCTGACACCTGCCAAACTTTTGTCAAATACATCTGAAATAACAGGCAGATTTTGAGACCGAGCTTGGAGAGCATACGTTAGCTGCAGTCACTGCTGACCAAGAGCTCTCCTGGTCAGATCCACAGAACAAAGTGTTAGAAGGGCCACTGGCAGAAGAGAAAATCAGGTGATCAAGGCAGGCAGAAGCAGCAGAACAAAGGAAGAAATCAGCCTCCTAACAAAAGGATGAGCCTGATAAATCAGGTGGAGCTAACAAAGACAACACTGAAAGTACAAGACATTCTATCACACCCACAGACCAGTCAGTACTCAGGTGCTGGCCGAACCTGCAGCAAGGGATTTGACATGGAACAAAGAAGGCTCTGTGGCTCTACAGGTATTTCTTATGTGCTGCTGCAAAGTAGCCTTACTTTCAGGCCTTGATTTGCCTGTTGAATGCCATGGAGAAAATAGCTCGCTTTCTTCCTCAATACCAGGGAAAGCTAGTCTGTAGAGTTGCTTCTTGGATGTAGAAGCCTGTATCAGTGCTTGGTAATGATTACCACATTGGAAGTACCTTTCCATCATCCTATTTCAGGTTAGTGACTTCGCAAGAGAGATGCTGTCTCTGTAATATCTCAACAGGACTTTGATCTATATAATAAAACCAGACTTCACCTGTTCATGCAAGGGCAAGTGATAACATTTAACTGGGTGACAAAAAAAGTACTTCAGCAGAATGGATGATGCTGCGCATAATTTTGGCTGGAAAGAGAAACCAATGGTATGGCACCATAAATGGAAGCTCACTCTGTTTACAGGGAATAAAGTGTTTCAATAGTGCAGAAAGTAAGTACCATTTACAGCTCCATGCCTTGTGCAGTTAATACCTAGACAAAAACCATCTCCCCACTCCCAGCCTTTCTCCCAGGTACATCCACAAACAACTGTTAGGAGATAGCACTAGCATATTCCTGCCTGTAGATCATGCTGGGCTTGTGTAGTATCTGTACAGCTACTCAGGGAAACTGATCACAGACACGAATCAGGAAAAAACCAACCAAACAAAATCCACAACTAAACTCCTTTTTGTGCCTGGGTTACATTTCCTATGCAATTTGTTTCCAAACCATTTGACTGAGCACTGTACAAAAACTTATGCTGATAAGTACAAGGAGGCAGAAGCAGTGGGAGATGGGACCAGGAAGCTCAATTCTGAACTGCAGACTAAGAACAGGGCTTCTCCAGGCTGTGCTGCTGACATTTGGCTTACTCTGGTGCACTGCTCTTCTCTTCTCACACCCACACCACTGTACGGGAATAGCAGCCAGAGCAATCCTCTCCCATGTGTGTTTTAGCTTTGGGCTGTGATACACGCCTGTGACCAGAATGGAAGCTGCTATTGTTTTGAATTTCTGACTCCATAAGAGGCATGTTATTGTTTGTCTTACTTTTTTCCACCTCCCCAAAGAGTTGTTCTATGACCACTAGTTTCAGCAAGTTTAGTTCAAGACTAAAACAGTGCTTTTCCAGCTTGCCAAGTTCTGTGTCTTTTCACAGAACTCTAATGGAGGTGACATGTTAACAGGTCGATCAATAAAACAGTGAAGTTTTTATCCATGGAATTATATCAGTATCACCCCATCAGATACTGAGAGAAGAAAGCATCTTGTTGTAAATATAAGGGAAAAAACCCCCCACAACTAATGACAGAGGGCGAGACCCCTATACATATGTAAATCTCCCACTTAGCTCAGTAGCTTAGTGATATAATCACAAAACAGCTCTTCAAGAGCATAGGTGCTTCATTAACATTTGCAAAGCACTTTTGAGACCTAAGTGAAAGGCTCCTGTACAGCTACAAACAGGGAAAGAAATCTCCAGCCAAATAAAACTCCTACAAGAACTACACAGAGGTTTGATTTCCCATTAAAAATCTTTCCCGCCATACTTCAAAGGTGTCCTTTCTGAGCAATTTGAACATTCTTCTGGAATGCAGAGTTTTGTCAAGGGCTTGAGATCCATGCTAGGGCTGACTTGGAAATTCAACGTAAGCTCCAGGGAGACTATTAGAAGAGCTGATTCAAATGCAGGCAACAATTTCTTCTGCCTTCACACAGGAAAAGCAAGCTGGAGAATACTCCAGGTGCTGCTCTTTGCATCTGGTAACTTGCTCTGATGTAAATGGAGGGGGAAAATCCACAGGAAAACCTTGAAGATGGAATGAGGGTATTAAGCCTCCTCTGCATATAGAGCTGATTGCTGGAGATCTAGCCTTTAGAATTTGAAAGCCACACCTAAAGAGAAATCTTGCCCTTCTCCATATCATAAGGTTTTCTTAAAGAAATCAAGAAAAAGCTTACTTAGCTTTCTTTGTCCAGACCTCCAGCTGTTAAACTAATTTCCGAGAAGCCTATAAGCCCCCAGAAGCTCGCTCTGGAGGAGAATTCACGACTCCTTTGCAGATACAATCATTCACAAGCTGGTCTTGATTCACAGGTACAAGGAAGTAACCATGCAGACTTCTAAAGCATAAGAGGTCATCTCATTGCATTGGTACATAATCTGCACTTCATTGTCAAATAATCAAATCTGATATATTTTATCTGATAAGTTGTATAGGCATCTGGCTCTTAGTGGCCTTGACTGAGTAGAGGGACAAGATGACATACAGAGGTTCCTTACAACCTCAAGCATTCTGGGATTCTATGACTTTGTACCAGTTTTTCATACAGCTAGTATTTTAAAATCTTTGTGTACTACTGCAGGTACCTTTACAGCTAACATTTTAATGAAGCTGGATAAGAATCCTCGGAAATAGGGAGGAAAAAATAAAGTAATACAAATCATTACAGTAAAAGTTACTCTCGGACTCTGTGTATCATGTTTACCTTATTTTGTATTTTATAATGGGAAGATATTTACAAAGAATGCAGGTCCATCTGGAGGAGCAGTGCTTAGGGCAAAGCACCAGTCTAAAGATATATATCACAAAGCCTCCTGATCCAGGCTTCAACTTTTTTTTAGGAAATTTAGGATTTCCTAAATTGTGCCAAGTTTCTCTACGGACTTTGACTTGGATTGCAACACAAAACTACTGAAGCAACTCTGAGAAAAGGTATTACCTAGACCTCAAAACTACTGTTCAGGATTCTGCTAAAATCAGTCCTGTACCAAACACTTCCCACCATTTTTCATTCTGAAATCGGTCAGTTTTCACTGAGTCTCACAACATTATCAAGTCATCTACCTCTTGAGTGCAATCTGGCCATTTAATACCAGCTTGACCAAAAGTAAGTTTGGGGCATTCCTCAGGGCTTTTATGTGAATAAATTTGTAATGTATCTGTTACTCCCTGATAGCTAGGAAAATAATGTGTAACTTTTTTCTTATCAAATTACAGGGAAATATTACTGTTGTCTGGCAATCTAGATACAAATGAGCACACAATACAAATTAGTCTTGTGAAATTACTTACATTGTTTTCTTGATTCCTGTTATTCTGAAGAAGTGTGATGACACAATTGTGGATGAAGAAGGCAAGTGTTAGAACCCCAGTGAGCTGAGGGAACAGAATTCTAAACTCTGAATGAAGAAAAAAAAGTGGTTTAAAATTACTTCTTTGAAACAAGCAATGTCAAAATGCAGATGACATACAGTGTCCTGGAGGGTACTGGCAAACTCATGAACCTCCACCTTGAAATGGGACAATCTATCTCATCTTTGACCATAGCCAATGCAGATATTTAATCAGAGAGTACCAAATGCATGAAGACAGTAGTTACTATAGAATACACTTTCCAGCAAAGCTTCTCTGATAGACTCCAACCATCAGTGATTACTAGGTTAATTTAAGATTGACACATACAAGCTTTTCTGCTCCTCAACCATTTAACTGGAAATCATTTGTAAAACTGGAATTGACAGAAGTGAGGCTGTTTGCCTATGAATTCCTGAAGAGGGAGATGGAGGAAAGGAATCATTTACCCTGTGAGCACTTTTAGTTATTAAGAAGTCACTTACGCTACCAGAAGAAAAATTACATCTGTAGATATTTAAGAGGTTCTGCCTACAAGCCAAGGCATAAAGGCAGAGCAATTTCTTATCATGCTTCACAGCATGTATGACAAACATTCCTTTTTTGTCTCCATGGGAATAGCATTGCTCTGCTTCTTTTAATAATCAAAAGATGCTCACAAGCTGGTGGCTCTGGAAGTGCTGCAAGTGATCTAGGACTTCACCAATGTGTAACATCATTCAAGCACCATCTTAGTTGGTATTACCTAAGAATGTATTTACCCTTTAGAGTATTAATAGCAATTAGAGACCCCTAAGATAGCTCCGCTTCTGGGAAGCATTCAGCAGTATAGCACAACACTCATCAGAGGTTCACAAACCCTCACACAACAAACCACAGAGAGCTCCAGGCAAACATATTTAAAACAGACTTCTGTAAAGTGCTATGAAGGTAGGAAAGTAAACACACCCCAGGCAACTAATGGAGGGCTTGTCCAAGCTGAAAGAATACGCTTTCCCCAGAGCTGGATTCACTGTACCTTCAATACCTAATTAGCATGATGCACTACTGGTAGAATTGAGAGTGCAAGCAACTAAGGGGCTTGTTTTCCATCCACTACTTTAATCTCAATAATAAAAAGCAAACTGACAGTTTCAGAATCTCTTGTAGCTGTATTCGCATGCATTAGCTACATGCTTTGTCTATCTCCTGGCAGTACTAGGAGATTTTGCCAAAATAATTGAACTACTGGGTGCTCTACTTCTCAGTGACCTGTGGCACGTGTGTCACTTTAACTCATTTTTCTCATTTGTTTCTAAGCACAGAAGAAGTGATACTATTCTGATGTACAGCTCCCTGGAGCTAAAACTGGTCACAAAATTTTGTCTATTGTAAAGGATGAGGAAAAACCAGCTAAGACCTGACACTGGTTCTCTTATTCAAGGTTTCTTAAAACAAGAAACTGATCTCTTTAGGCTATCTGTTCATGCAGAACCACATGCCACTTGTTTATGACTATGGCATCTCACAGAGTAATTTTGTAACAGTAATTCGGAAAGAACAAATAGCTGTGAAACAACTTTCGAGAAAATAAAAACATACTGGAAAACTAATGGGTGTTTTAAAGATTATGGCTAAGATTATGGCCTAAAACTTGAGATAGACTGGGAAGTACCGGAAAACTGTACTTGCAAAATATGGTGAATGAGCTATTTCATTTAAGCAAGACAGTGTGTGGGGAACTTAAAGCACCTTTAACAGTCAAGTCTGTCTACAGTTTGTGATTTTAACTGCTACTGAAACAGGCATGATCTGAAACTGGTGCAACCAGAACTTAAAATAACATAGGTGAAACAGGACTATGGCAAGCTCTCTGTCACAAGATGTATGTTGAAGATGCCTCTGATAGGCACTCCTCCCCTTCCCCACTGTTGATACTGTCTCTTAACTAAGGAACATTGCTTGGAAAGGGATTCCTTGCCACTTTGTCTTGCGGGATCTTTCCTCTACGTGCAACATCAGACAGTATTTCCTCACTCTGTTTATGCCTCCGAGGTGCTAAAAGGTGAATGAGAAAAAAAATCTTAAACTCATCAAATATATACTTCATTACTGCATTTTAACTATCTTACCTGGTACAAAAAATTCATTCTCTGTAAACCAGTTGAATTCTAAGTGTATTCCCAGATGAGCAGCCTTTACCGTAACCAGAAAAACTAAGTAGACAACTGAAACTGTACCTGGAAAAAATGAGAGCCAAAAAAATACCATGATATACCAGAAAGTATTTAAGCAGGGTTTCATTTCTGCTCCATCCAGCTAGTTACTAGTAGTCAAACAGTTATGGTTGGTATTCATGCCTAACGGCAGAGTAGGTCTAAACTTCTTCTTTACTTCTCTTACAGGTCAGAGAGAAAAAATAATACACATGCACATGACGTAAACTTCCAGCAAGTTTAATATTTTCCAGGTGCTGGTGACAGCAGAGGAAGTACCCTGTAATCCCTGTTGCTGGGCAGGTAGGAAGGCCTTTAGGCACTAAGAGACCGGTTCCAGCTCTCACTACCAGGATTTCAATCTAAGCTGAGACAACGCTGATTACAGTACTCCAACTATTACAATGTTCATCTAGTCATTGACTTTTTGAACCAAACAACTCTATGAAATGTGAAATTACTGCACTTGTGAACTTTACACTGGGAGCAAGAAGCTGATAATGGCATTTCAACACTATTGATTAAAATACTGTGCTAATTGTAACTTTCGATAATCTTTATTATAATACTGGATTTGTATTGTATTCTATGTCATTGGTTCAGAGGCATCTAGCAGTACTTTGCACAGCCAAAGGGCAACAAATGAGATCACAGATGGGTATAATGCCTTGCTGTGTACACCTGTGGGATGGAGGGTACATGGTCTTGTGTCAGGCCATTTGAAAGAGACAAGGGCAGAATAGTAACTACCTAAAAATTGAAGGCAACTGAGCAACAATAATTAAAGCTACTGCAATGAACCTCATGGCCAATAATGCTGCTAGTGACCAGAGAACAAGCTCTAAGTAAGCAAAGACAAAAACCCAGCATTTTTACAGTTTAGAACACAGATTCAAAAAAGACATCATTTCATTCCAGCAATATCTGCAAGGTTAAAAAATAAACTGAAGAAATTATCATTTGATTACACAGACTACAGTCAAGAAATTAGGAAAATAAAAGGTTCTGTATGTGAAGATCAGCTAATATATTCTGTAGTTTCCTAATGACTTCTGCTTCCATGGGTATCAAGATAAGTAAAACTCTCTACTGAGATAAATTTCAGCATCTCAAAATTGTCTTCCATTTTTTCTTGTCCTATAAACTTCAAGGTTTAATTAAGGTAATTTTGAATAGCTTCTGAATAACCTAATAATCTACTGAAGCGATGAGTAACTAATATTCAAGTTTTTTAATTTCTAATGTTACATCTACCTACATAAAACCCACACCTTTTGCACAGAAGCAGTATCAAGTACCCAAATTCCTGTGTGGTATTCCCGTTTAGTGGTTTCAGCAAGAGCAGATCCAAGTTCTGATAAAGTGTCACTATGGAACAGAGGAACAAACTAGATCTTCAAATCCCTGTCCTCTACCTCCTTTACAATGCATCTCCAACTTTTTCAACCTCTGATCCCCATCTACTTTTCTCTTTCTCTTCATTGTGAGCTTCAGTGCTATCCCTTAGACCTCTTCTACTCCTGGAACTGTGACCAGCTTCACCCATCATGAGCGTGCTTTACTCACTTTACCAGCCCCATCCACCTTGGCCTTCTGTCTTAAGACATGGAAGCAAGAAGTCACAATTGTTCCCTCTGCAGCACAGAAGAGTCCACAATATTGGAAGCTGGCATAAAGAACAGCAGCAGGTCATACTGACTAACTGATGTTATGATTAATTAATCACATGATTGGCAGCAAATTACTTCAGGTCAGAACCAACTAATCTTTGGAAGTAACTGCTGGTTTGAAATGGAAGGTGTGTGGAGTGTGCCTGAGTATACCAAGGTAGTATGTATCAAATGCTGCACAGTAGTATGTATAGAACCATTTGGGAAAATCTGTTGTAGATGTAATGGGATTTGTTTCACAGGATTATAAAGCAAGCAAAAGGAAGAAAAATGAACTCCCTATTAACTGTAAGATTCAAGCAAAGCAGCACAGAAATCCTGTGGGGTTAACAAACCAACCAACAACCCACTTTGAGACACAATAGGGGCTGCCAACAAAATCCTGGAAGAGTGGCTGGAAAGCTGCCTAATGGAAAAGGACCTGGAGGTGCCGGTCGACAGCAGCTGAACACGGGCTGACAATGTGCTGACAGGTGGCCAAGAAGGCCAATGGCATCCTGGCCTGGATCAGCAATAGTGTGGCCAGCAGGACCAGGGCAGGGATTGTCCCCTTGTACTCAGCACTGGTGAGGCTGACCCTGTGACATGAATACTGCCAGTTTTGGGCCCCTCAAGACACAAATGACATTGAGATGCTGGGAAGTGTCTAGGGAAAGGAAACGAAGCTGGTGAAGGGTCAGGAGCACAAGTCCTGTGAGGAGCAGCTGAGGGAGCTGGGGGTGTTTGGCCTGGAGAAAAGGAGGCTCAGGGGTGACCTCATCACTCTCTACACCTGCCTGAAAGGAGGCTGTAGCCAGGTGAGACTTGGTCTCTTCTCCCAGGCAACCAGTGACAGGATGAGAGGACATGGCCTCAAGCTGTGCCAGGAAAGGTTCAGATTTGGAAAATGTTCTTCTCAGAAAGGGTTGTCAAGCATTGGAACATGCTATCCAGAGAGATGATCAAGTCACCATCCCTGGATGTATTTAAAAGATGTGCAGATATAGCAGTCATGGACACGGTTTAGTGGTGGACTTGACAGTGTTGGGTTAATGGTTGGCCTCAATGACCTTACAGGAGTTTTCCAACCTAAAAGATTTTATGATTCTACTCACTGGAGTAGCTTTCACTGTCTTCTATACACTTCAGTCACAATGAACCAATGCTTTAATAGTATTTGTTACCTACCTAGGACATTAAACTTGGCAAAGAAGGATGGAGACTTCAGATTTAGCAGGGGTAGAAGAACCGCAATCAGGTAAAATGGTACTGTTTGTGATTTGTCCCACCATTCCTCGAAGAGTTCAAAACCCGTTCTGTTGCCAGAAGAGAACATCACACTCCTGTTCTGTGGTGGGTGACCACTAGCAGCACTTGGACAAATGACTGGAAGAAAGGAAAAGAAAGATATCCTCAGATGAAAAGGGTTTTACTTGCACAGAATATTCACAGCCAAGATCCCACAACTGCTGCTGTGTTTTACCTAATGAGGATTGCTCAAGTGCAATGTTCAGCATCTCAGTTCCTAACTTATATTTGATTTTTAATCAGGAATTCATTGCTAAGATTCCTCTGTTGGGCACCTTGCAGTCTAATCTGACAGTGCTACAGTTCTTCCAGCTGAGCACAACAGAAATGATCATTTATCAGAAGCCCAAGTTGTGACACAGGATCATCCTTCAAGGTCACATACCTGTATCGAGGTCTGTTCAGTGCCTACATGCACCTGCTGGAATCAAGTCATAGCAATGCTCCCTTGCATCTGGCTGCATATTTTGCATCTAATCTGTCCCTGCACATTTCAGTAAGATCGTATCAACCAAGATTCAAGTGGACCTCTGTACAGAAGAGCCTGAATTACTGTAAATTGCTCTACAAACAAACAAATAAAGGATTGCAAGAAAGGTACTGTAACAACTGGCAGGTCGAAAACTCATACACTGAACAAAAACACACTTGTCATCTTTGTGCCATGACAGGGGCAAGCATATCACTGCCAGACAACACAACACAACACAACAAATTTACGATGTGCTCCAGTAACACTGCTAAGAGGTAACGTCATACTCCTCTTACATGGAGGTTGATCAATGAACAATCACCTGAACAACTGACTGAACAAAAACCAAAAAGAATCCCAGAGGAACACACGCCTATGAAGCTCTGTGTTGAAATATAAAACTGCCTTATTTTTCCCATAATGCCTTATTTTAAATCTTGGCATCCCACAATACTCGATAGCCACTATCCTACACTGTCTTCATTCCCGTTCTGTCACAAAGGCAAAGGTGTAAAAAGCATTTTGACAAATCTCTTGCTTAAAAGAGGATTGTTTCATAAACCTGGAAAAATGCTTTTGTTCTAACTGATCTCCTTGGTAGACCTGAATGTCCTGTTAAGAGTCACTTGAACATCTGGCACCCTTTAATTTTGTGCAGCAGCCGTTTCAAATCTTCTGGTTGGTGGAGGATAGTGTGGAATATTGTCAACTTTGCCTCTAAGTTATACCCCCTGCTGCATAAGAATGGGAGAGAACAGCAGAAGCAGGAGAGAGCACAAATTGGTGCCTAGCTGGTAAGGCCTGTTAGAGAAGCAGGATTCAATACTAGCTTAAATGGAAATCAACTGGTTTTCAGAATTATTTCTCAACTCCTTTGCCTGACTCCAACATCTGCTCTCCAGAAACACAGCTGTAGCTAGTGTTACACACAGCTGCCCAGCTGGTGGTGATATGTTTCCCCATTCCTCATGCACTAAGGATAGAGAAAGCTTTCTGCTTCCTAAGAAAGCAGTGTGGATTCAGCCACTATTACAGAGGCAGAAAGATTCAAGGGTTGACAATGCCTGCCTTGCTCCTGTCTTCATTCTACATTATTCTGCCTACTTAAGAATTTTGAACAGACCTATGTTCATACTTGACTGCAGTTTCTTCCCTTAGTTGTGCAAATGTCAGACTCTCCAAAAAGCATAAGCAGAGGCTCAAGTAGCCTGACACTTGTTTCTTTTTTTGCACTCAGCATCATTAAAGCTGTTCTTATATAAGTTTTTTTAAAAAATAATCTTGCTGTTGAACTGGTAGGTAGTAAAGCTGCTCCAGTCAAGATTTTAAACAGTAAACAGAATGAAGGCGCCTCAAATTTAGGGTGTGAAAGTTAAAATTCCTTAAGGCAATTCCTCATTGTGCAACTACTGTTAAAAAGTTAACATTCCGGCTTTGAAGGAGGATGTATCTGGGCACACAGAAACTTGTAACTGGCTTTTTAATTGTTATTCCCACCTCCACTTTCTTTACTTATTTTTTCCTTCCCCAATTATTCAGATCTCCAAGGATGTAGTTACTTGTCGAAGTACAAATCCCAGATAGAAAATTACAGTTTTGTAGGAAACAGAGTTACAACTTATGATATACACTTTATAACTGGAATGGGGTTAGGAATTGAAACATGATGATTTGCCTTTAAACCCCCTGCCCAAAACTTGAAACACAATACTGTAAGTGCTTCTTACCTTTGTTACTTCCATTGGTGCCAGGAACAATATCTGTTATGTTAATGTCATGAACAAAGTCTGAAAAGAAGAAAATCTCACTATCAATGTCCCAAACCTGCTATTAAGCTTTCATCTGTTGACTTGACTAAAATTAAGTAAGAAAATATTTTGGAAAATTGTATCAGAGGCACAACACAGCAACTTGCACTCCCCCCAGACCCAAGTGAAAATTTTCAAACTATTGTACAAGTATTTTAAAGTAGGTCAACACTGTATTACTTTCTTCTCAGAAGCCCTGCCCATTTATAGATTTCCCAAGACTTCCCACTCCCAGGATTCCTGTTCCACAAGCACACCTCCACTTCTCGCAGCTACTCGGTTGGAAGTGTTGAACAGTAGGCCAGTGAGGACATGCATCTTAAATCCAGCCTCGTTTGGGACAGAAAAAAAGGGCATGCTAACATACCCCTAGTCCAGACAGTATCATACAAAAAAGCTTCCCTTACTCATTTTCTAGTATTTTCTTTTTCAGAAGAGGCTCTGTGGGACGCTTTTACCATGTTTTCATAGGAAACTCAGGAAAAAGGTTTAAGCCTCATTGTCTAGTCATCTCTAGTAGTGTTTTATTTCCAGTACACTCCTGTGCTACTTTACTGCTACACCACACCATTTATTTCCAAGTTTCTGCAGCCTCACCTTTATGAAGGTATTGGATAGCAATTTCATTACATTTATGTGTACATACAAACAGAAAATGCTCCATCAGCTTGGAAACTGAAATAGTGTGTCACTGGTTAAATTTTGCTTCTGTTACATGTGGGCGTGTTACACACAGAGAAAACTGACTGAGGCAGTTGGCCTCAGATTTTTTAAAATGCAATTAAAAGCAGCTTGTTTCTCATAAAGAATGCAAAAAAGTCTTATGGGAAGAAAACAGTTTCGTCTTTCTTTATTTTGATTTATGACACCTTGAATCACAAGTAAGTTCCTCATACTTACTTCTACTAGTTCAGTGTATACAACAATCAGAAGATTTAACTAAAATCACTGATCACCTCCTCACTTAATCACTATTTTGTGTTCCTAATTAAAAAAAACGTACCTAGTGAGAAGCCATCAAAATGAATAACTCTTACAGAACTAAAGCACTTTCAAATTTGTTATGGATGCCAACTTCCGTTTCTGCTGTATTTAAAAAGCAATTTAGGACTAGCACTAGCACTTGTGGATTTTCTTTTCCCATAAAACAAAAACTGAACAAGACCACACAACACCATGTTAAAGAAAAAATGTGATATTGTACTCAGCTAACAATTCTTGCATTCTTTGTGTACTACAGATTTCTAGACCATCCTTCCTCAGGAATCCAATTTTTCCCCAACTAAATTGTATGCACAGATGTTTTAAAAAGTCATCTGAATGCATTAGAATTAAATACAGTAGCCTGCTTGAAGTACTTAGAAACATATAGCTGGAAGATGCCATTGTGTCAAACCTACATCCTATTATGCATTTTATTACCTAGTAATTAAGTATGAGAGTCAGGACAAGAAGCCAGCGATTGTTATTTCAGACCAAGCAACTTAAGAACTCCAAACAAATATAAAATAACATGTCAGTCCCATGGAAAAGCAGGACTTTTTTCCTTGGAAATAAGATCTCTTCACCATTTTGAATTTTGCTTATTAGAATTGGCATTATTTAATTTAGAATAATTTAAGATTGAAGTGTTAATCTTATTTAAGAAACCCCAAAGTCTTAAACAAAATGGCTGTAATAACATATAAATTAGGTCAGATATAAAATACATCAGTCATTAAACAATACGGTAAAGTATGTCTTATAGGGATGGTGGGAATTCTAATCAAATACTACTTAACAAGCTTAAGAGTCTGTGCTGTTTTTTGCCTCAGAGATAACCTTCAAAACAGAATCTCTCAAATCTTAGTCAACCTATTTAATGCTATGAGTCAGATTTTCAGAGCTCTCTCAATTTGATCATGCATTCCCACAACTCCATATTGATTACACACACAAAGGCTTGTGTGCCTGTGCATGTACCAGGGTATAAAAACCCAATGTGTTTTCTTTTGTAGCAATGCCACACTAAGAATCATTTTTACTGTGATACAGCTAATTGCTTCCTCATGAACACTTGCAAAAACTTCCTATATGGCAATACTTATAGTGTGTTTGTTGAAATCCACAATGAAACTATATTTTTTTCATTATCCTGAATAATTTCAACAGTCTAGCCTGTTACATGGCCGTTCAAATAGATACACCCATGTAAAAAAGGGGGAGTGAAAATAGAGTGGAAACAAGCAACCCGGTTTAGATTGTTTAAACTATACCAAGAAAACCACACTTTGAGAGAGAAATGGAAGAAATAGCTTTGAAAACACATAGGACTTTGCCCATAACACCACACATAGTTACTTATTCTCAACCGATTTTTCATACAACATAGCAGGAAAATCAAGATTACATAAAAGGGACAATCCTTTTTCAGTATAAAGCAGTCTTGATCTGTACAAAGGACTGCTGTAAAACTTAATCAAAAAATGTATACTTACTGTATATAAATTTCCCTGTGTTGAACAGAAAGTTGGACATAAGTACCCAATAAACAACCATGGCTCCAACAAGTGATACCATAGAAAATAAGAGGCTTGACCATTGACCAAAGGATCCAAAGTAATACTTGCAAACATCTGGGAATTCCCAGTTTGAGGTATCTGTTAAAGCTGAAAAAGATACAAAAACCAAAAATATATCTGAAGAAAATGTTACATTAGAGTCAGTAGAACTATTCATGACAAAACGTGGGGTTTTTTTAGAATATTCTGACATACAATCCCAGTGCTTTCAAGGACTAAGAAAATTGCCAGTAACTTTAAAATATAGCACTCATTAAGTGTTTGACTGAAGAAGCCTAAAGTAGAGACTTTTGTTGTGGCCATACTACTACTTTTGAATACTTTCAGAAGCACTGAAATAAGACATGGCAAAAATGCTGCCATACATTTGCAGCTAAAGCCTTTTGCAGGAGTTATGGCAAAGTAGGCCAGACCATGAACTATGTCTCAACAATGTCCTGAAATGAGTTTAGTCACAAACTGAACGTCTTAATGGCCTTTATTTGAGCAAGTGACAGGTTAGTTTATGCACAAAAGCATCAGCCAAAGAAGAGCTGCAAGGTGAGTTTTGAACAATAAACATACATTCTAATTAGAGCCGCTGTCAGTGACTGCTTCAGCCGCTGACTGTACTTGAACTGCTTTCAACACAGAATATACACATGTATTAGGGTAACACAGGCATAAAACACAAGGGGATATAGCTACGCTATTCCCACGCTGTTCCACTGTGCAAGTTGATGTGTAGAGAACTGGGCAGTGCTCATGGAGAAAAGATGCCTCTAACTCCCCAAGTCCCCAGAAACGTAGGAAGTGAACATCTGAAACCTTGCTTCCTAGGAGTTTGTGTTTGGCTATAATACTTAGGTCCCAAGCAGCTGAAGGAGTATCTCATAAGGAAGACCGTCATTTAACACACAGAGCTTAGACGCAGACTACAAAAATAGAGAGATATTCAAAGAACAGCTTTTATTTGCAGGTCAGGTCTAACATATAGTAAAGACACATACAAACAGAATCGATTACATATTGGTATTTCACACTTAATGTATTTGTATTATGAAGCTTTGGATTTCTTACGTATCATTTGCCGTGATTTCACAACTCTGTAACAGCAATAAAGAGTCAAAATGCCCATCAGTAAGATAAGAATAATTCCAGAAGTGAAGCCTGCCTGTTAAGAGGGAGAAATACAGTTCATTTTATTTATGAATATACAATACAAAATAATATATAGTACAAAAAAATGAAGAGTAAGCCATGTTGCCAAAAATATTTTCATATGCATACATTTTTCATAGTTTACCTGTTTTATTCCCCATGGGATACTTAATATGGATGTACCCATCATGGTATTCCATATCATAAATCTAGGAAGAAAAAATCCAGTGAATATTTTAAGAACCACTCTTACTTCATATGGTCTTCTTAGTTATGTATACAATATAGAACATTCAATAATAATGCATTTTGCAGCTAATATATGGCAAGGTGTTTAACATACATTGTCACTAGACTGGAGTTTTTACCATAGCCATCTGTGCAACTGTCAACTTTAAAAGCAGTTCCTAATGGACTGTACACGTAGATTTCATCAGGAGCTGGGAGTACATGATCAGGAGCAATCTAACAAATGGATAAAAACCAAGATTTATTAGTAGCATCAATATAACTAATTTAGTTATGCACATACATATACAGCAAGTCAACAATTTTAAGTCACAGACTGTTTCCAGGAAATTACACTAAAAAAAAAAAAAAAAAGACAAAAAAGGTTGTACTGTGCTAATTCTCCTCCTGGGGAAAAAACCCAACAAACAGTTGATAGAATTTCTAGCTAGACAGCAGAAAAACGCATTTTTCTTCCGCAAAACATGTGTAAACACACTATGAACAGATCATGCTAGCTCAACAGTTCCATTACTGCAGCTGACCACCGCTTAAATCTTACAGATGGGAGAAATCTGGGCAGCCTAGATCACTGTTACAAAATTCATGCTGTTTGTATATTTTCTTTTAATGGTGAAAGCATTGCGCAAGACGTAAAAAACAGCTTGTGATAAATCAAAACCCTTCTAAGGCACTCAGACATTAGATACTTAATTCAAAGCAAGTTGCAGAGCAATTCTCCCCCAACCTTTATTTCTGCTGCTTATGTAAATCTAGGCTGTGTAAGACCCAACATGCCAGAGACCACCCAGTTAATGAGGCCCTGTCTTTGCCTTACCAATGCCCTGTCTGCAGGGGATGTGAGCCTGCTGTAGTAATGAATCCGCTTATTCATTGCTGAAGCTTCATCAGTGACTCTTTGCATGTCATCATTCACACTGACTATGTTTGTGGGCTCCACGTGAAATGGTCTAAAGGCGGGGAAAAAAAGGAAAATCCTTAAGACCGTGGAACACAAGATCTAACATACAACTCAGAGAACAGCTCAGCAATACTCAGGATGGTTTTGTCATTCATTGAAATACAATATCAATCAACGCCATTGAGGGAAGCTGCCATGCATGAAAGAACCATGAGTTTATATCATCTATATTAAAATGGCCTCCAGCCCAGATTCTGGGGAGCAACTTTACATCAGACCTAATATCCAGCTGTTAGTTTTCAACAATGAATCACACCAGAAATACACATTAATAAGCTTGGGCAAGCTTATTAGTGCTTGTAACTGGTGTTGCCAAAACTAGTGATGAGGAACAGAAGTAGAAACAGAAAGCATGAGAACGCAGAAGAACAAAGCAGAGAAAGAGGAATGAGCAGCGGTAGTGAAGACCACCTGTGAAAAGATTAGGAACTACTAATCTAGCTAAAAACACTACATGGAATTCTGTCTAGTGAAGAAGGAACCAAGCCCAAATAAGTCCATGTGCTCATACTATTTTTAAGCCAAGGCAAAGGGGAATGGACTTTGTCTCCCTTCCCTCTTCCGGACCTGAGTTAGACTGCAGGCATGGTCACAGCAGCTGAAGGAGAAAGCGGGCACACCACATGCCCCTCATTTTCTCTGCACACACAGAGGTACAGAGCAAGCACAGCGAAGCTGCTCCTAAAGTTACAACACAACATAAATCCACCTTTGTGCAAGGAGCAATACCAGACAAATGTGTCCGAACCAAGATATTGCTGAGATTTTTTTTTCCTTACTCAAGTATATTTCACTTCCATATAGGCATATTATGCCCTAGCTTAAAAACAATGTTCACTCCTAGCACTGAGAGGCTAATTTCTCAAACAAGACAGAGGACACTGGTGGCCTCTAAGCCTTAATACATCAGCATTTCTTTTTTCCTTTCGGCAGTGCTTTTAATTTCTAAAACTACAACAGCTTTCTGATATTTCTCTTACAGGCTGATGTTTAAATCACTCATAAACCCATAGAAGCAGAGATCACAACAAGTTTCCAACTACAAAGAACAGAAACTAGGTCAGCAATAAAGCCATGCCATTTATTCTGTAATACGAGCAAAATCTATTTGAATTTACTGTTTTTCAATACCCATTTCTGTTTCAGACTAAAAAGGAACTTGGGCAAGCCCTCCAACCCCAGCTCTCAATACCATCCATAAAAATGTTCCTATTCTCTTTCCCAGTGAATCATTATGCATTGGTACCATGACACCACCTTCTATCTGTAAGGAAGATAAGGAATAAGGTCTGAAGTTCTTTGCTCTATCTTTGGAAGAAATGAAGATAGGTTCCTATTCCTCTGTGCTTAAGGGGAGACAGTAGGTGGCAGTACCTATGAAAATAAGAAAACCTGACTCACGAAAATGGAAAATAGAGAATACAAACTTCCATTGCCACAAATGCATTCTTTCTTTTATCTTAATTAATTCTTACATCATGGAAAAAAAATGGCTTAGATTCGCTAAGTTGTTTCCTACTTACTGAAATGAAAATGAACACTTTTAAATGTTTAAAACATTCTCAATTGACTCTTCTTTCTATGATTATGACATGATGGGGGAAATACGTGTTTTATGTGTGCTCTTTTGTGGTGTTCCTATAAACAATTTGGAGATATCTCAATTTAACAGAAATAAATTCTAAGCAATAGCTTTATTACTCAAAACACAGGAACACGAGGCTAACTAATTCCAGACGTAGGTCATGTACAAAAATACTCATGGGCTGTCAGTTCCAAAGGACTTCAGTTGTTTTAGCTCAAAACTTATTAGGCTGAGCCAATCATTGGACACAGCTAAAAAATATTTCATTAGAAGACCTGTAAAATAAAGACTGTAGTTATGAAAACAGGAAAAGTAACTTGTTTAAATGCCGCCCCGCCTCCCGTCAGCTCTCTGCTGTTTTCTTCTTGGATTGCTGACATGCACTATATTTAGTACACTTAAAAGTATGTGTTTTGCTAATTATACAGCAGCTGCATAGTGTGAAGATCTTACTCTCTTTCCTCATCTCCATTTAATATTATTAGTACATCCCCATAAACTTCCACTGCAACTGTGAAACGTTACAGTGAGACAAAGTCTGCATTTTGCTTCAAAGTGAGTAGATCTATGACAAAGATTTCTTTCAAAACTGTGTTCAACAACTGCTCACATGTCAAAGAAAATTCTTCCAGAGTGCAAGACAGTTAGATTAATTTTTAAAGCAGTGCAGATGAAAGCCAAGGATGATTTTAAAATTAAAGTAACAGAAAACATGAATACAACATCCTATTTTATGGGGAAAGCAGTGTTGTTAGTCAATGACCAAACAACTATAAAGAAAATAAATTATGTGCAGCAAGAACCTATCTGCAGGTAAGAAATTGTTTAAAGAAAGACATTTCATTTTCTTCAGTATTATGAACAGAGTCGAGATCAAACAAGCAACCCGTGTCTAGCACAACACAAAAGGGTATGATCTAGAATTTCACCTGTGGGTGAGGAAAAGAAAATAAAATTAAACAATCCCTAAGAAATTGTATATACCGTCTGCTTCCTGACTAGAGGAGTGTGTATGTTTATTGCTACCAGTATTTGGGCTACTTCCCCTCTTGATCCCTGCTACTGTCCATCTGTTGAGAATGAAAATTATGTAAAGCAGCAATTAATTTTATTTCTTCCAGGGTACCACTGCACCACTAGCCCTGCTGAGCAAGTGACTGCTAAAACAGACTGCCCACCCCTCAATTATATGTTATTTGCAGATCTCTTTGAAAACATCAGTCTGACTTGGAAGCTGTGTGAGCAGGCTGGGAGGCCTGCTACCTACCCTGATCTCCATTAGGAGAGGGTAGCACTCTGTTGAGGACCAAGGTCAAGGTATTGCTCCCAGCAATACCCAGATAAAAGACTGATTGTAGGCCATACTCAGACGGGAGTCTGAGAAGCTCTCTGAGGGACTCAAAGAAGTTCTCAAAGACTGAGATTTTCGAAGCACAAAGCAGGTAGGATATAACCTGGGATACATTTTGAAAAACTCTGTTTAGGGACCTTATGTCTAGCAGCCAAGCACTCTGTACATGCAAGTATTAGCAGCTACAACACATTCCCATTAAAATATCTGATTTATACAGGCAATTATATCATATCTCTCATGTGGCAAAATGATTATGAAAAGAATGCTGGACAATGTGATCTGGGCGGAGAGATTACACTACTGGAAGGTGTGATTATGATGTGAAACAGTGCAGACAATTTCCACGCACTGAGACGAACTATAACATCCCTTGAATTTCATCGACACTGGAAGACACAATTACAACTACTATTTCATCAGCTAGCCTGAAAAACAATGTTCTTTTACCAGGGCAAACACCCCAGTAAAACAGAGCTCTCTCCCACAGCACCGTAAGAACGGACAACTTGCAGGACCTCATGCAGGGGGTCCACATCTTCCATAAATTACACCTTGGAGGTGTATTTCAGAAACCATTCCCAGAAAACCTGCAGCTACACTCATCTTTTCTTGCTCACAGGAAGGCACAGCTAGTAATAATTCTCTAGAGCTAAGCCAGGAAAAGAAAGAAGAGTGCTTGTGTCCAAACTTCCTCATGTTTTGAACTTCAGTAGCAATTTTGCAAGCAAAGAAAATGAAAAGAGATGCTCATGATTAACATCGTTCCCAAATAATGTGATAAGCAAAGTCCAAGTGTTGGATTTGGAGGGCTAAAGGGAATAGCATAATAGGAACACTGGACAACTATGTAAAATTTTGCATAAGAGTGCTACATTCATCTTAGGGATGTTTTCAGCAATGTACTACCTCTTGCAGGGCAATGAAGGAGTAAGATTAATACATATCTCAAGAACTTTTAGACTAAATAATACTGCTTTTCAAGTACCTTTGCTGAAGTATTTTTAAACATCAAACAACTGGTTCTTGAGAGCTGATTAAAAACATGGTAAGTACTGAGCTACTACAGTACAATAGAATTTTTTTGTACCACTAAGTCTCGTACCTCTACATGACAGTATTAATGACTTGACATTAGACAATCTTTTCATTTTTAAACAAATATAAAAAAACCTTTTTTACAGGATGCTTTACAATTTCTTTCCTCCGAAGAGACCACAAGGAGCCTACTGCACAGATTTCTTCGACAGCGCACATCAATCATTTACTTTTCAGGGATGTGATAGGATTGTTACACAGAAATAAAGCTAGGAAATTCCTACAGCTTTATTTTCTTACTGAGTTACCAAATTAATACAGGAATGCTACAAATGACACAAGACAAAGGAGTAAACTAATGAGTAAACTAACGAGTAAAACTGATTCACTGAATTGGAAATTAAGGTAAGGAGAAGAAGTAATAAGAATAGGTGGCTATTTCATAATTGGCAACTACCTATCTGGATAGGAACACCAAGCACTGGAACAGGCTCCCCAGGGAACTGACCATGGTACCAAGCCTGTCAGAGTTCAAAAAGCATTTGGACAAGTCTTCAGATCAGGTACATGATCTGATTCTTGTCCTGTGAAGGGCCAGCAGTTGGATTTGAGGATCCTTGTGGGCCTCTTCCAACTCAGGATCCTCTATGACTACAGATATCAGTGTGCTTCTCTTAAGGAAATTTGTATCAAAGAATTCCAGAAGTGACTTGGTTTTTACTTCCTAAGATGTCTGTATTTACTGAAGCATTAAACAGTGTGCTTACAGTTATTTCGTAAGATTGTCATTCTCTTGGCAATACACTTTACCTAAATTTTTCTGCATTGATATCACTGTTATAGTAATTACAGCATGATCACACAAGTTTCTTAAAATGCTGGATGCAGAACTAAAATAACCTTTTGAAGCCTAATGTCATTGTTTGCAATGAGATTTTAAGAGATTAGAAATCACAAGCTTTACCACACCACATTTCAATCACTGCTCCTCTTCCGTATCAAAGACAAAAGCTATTTTACTATTACATATATATATACATATATATATAGCTATTTTACTTGGTCACTAACCAAGAAATATGAAGGTTCTTAATTAAGATTACAATTCTTTCCAGTTAATAAGAAGCAGTATTAGGAATTCACAAAAATGCTGGCAATAGAGAAAAACGGAAAAACAGGGAAAGCAAGCAACGGCATAAAATGATCACATTGGTATGGAGTCTTGAAGGCACAATGAATGCAGAAAGGATAGATTTGCACAGGTTGCCGACCACCACCTACCTACTTCAAAGTCAAAAGAACTTTGAAAATAAAGGGAATCAACCACTTTTGCATGAAAAAGGCTTCTCTGACTGCCATCTACAGACACTATTTAATTTACAGCTGTTTAATTTCACTTACTGATGCCTCCTACATTCTGGGAACCTGTGGGACTTCAAAAAGAATAGGAAAAAAAGGCAGAAGGCTTGATCTCCCTTTAGCAGGGGACATTGTCAAGTGTTTTCGTATGCAAGAGCACCAACACAAAACATCAACTGCTTCTTTGAAGGTTCAGGTATTCCTGACTGA
The DNA here is from genome assembly GCA_013397845.1 of Melanocharis versteri. Taxonomy (NCBI): domain Eukaryota; kingdom Metazoa; phylum Chordata; class Aves; order Passeriformes; family Melanocharitidae; genus Melanocharis; species Melanocharis versteri. The sequence goes on along the minus strand of VZTG01009997.1, from coordinate 53,801 downwards.
CAACTGCAGTATCTGTTGACAATGAACAGATTTAAGGAGCAGTTTGAAGAAAACAAGAAACGCCCTCTTTTGCATACAACAATCAGCAGTAAGCCACTACAGCAATGATATTCGAGTTTTTAAAGGGAGCTACAAAATTGAGCTACACTGAATACAGTGTGAGTGACTCGGGTCACTGAGAAGAACAATAACATCCTCTTTAAAGAGATTAAAAGTGGCTTTATATTACCCCCAAAATTGCAAAACAATACTAGACAAAGTAATTTACAACTCTAAAAACCAATTAGCTTATTGTTCTTATCTAAACACTGAAAAGCACTCCTTTCAAAAATCCCAAATCCTCCAAGCTGTTAAGAAAACCAAATAACTATGTAAATGCCTCAAATCTCAAACAGCCCAAACAAAAGTACCGAACAGCACTATGACAGACAAATAGTAATTACTACAAATCACACAAAACATTTAAGAGCTATCTCAATCAAAGCAAAGTTACCAAGCACCCACTCGGGGTCCGGTTTCTGAATAGCAAGTAAAAAAAGGGAACAAAGTAAGCAGAGCAAAACCACACTGCATTGTACTACTGCATTTGCACTGTTTGATACTTTTATGCATAGTAATCCTCCTTCCCGGGAGCCGCTATTCCCTAAAGGTTTAAAGAAGAAGCCCTTCAAAATGTCCACTGCTCTGACCATGACTGACACAGACCCCAATGGGCCGTTCTTTCTTGATTCTTCTTTTAAAGTGTGGGGGCTGCCTGTTCTAGTACAGAAGTGGAGTTCAAACTTGTTTGACCCCTCCAGGCCTTTCTGGTATCCCAGGCCTCATGCCCTTAATCCCTGTGCCTCTGCACACCTGGAAGGCAAAAAGCCTAGGTCGTAGAAAATGGGAGAATGAACTCAAGAGAGGAGCAATAAGAGCATTTAGGCAGATCTGCAGAGCTGGAGGCTGTGAATGTGGGCACACAATCCAAGTACACACTTCTGCTTTTAGGAAGGGAACCAAATGCCACAGGCTATGACCCTCCATGAACTTGAGTGTCCAGATCTGAGAAATCACAGAGAATAAAAACCCCACCACACAACATGGAAACAATACCCAACCTCATTTAGAAAAGGGAGTCCTAGCATTTAGGTGTTTCAAAAAACCTCTCTTATTGCTACCGCATCACCACAACATCTGAAACCCACTGCTCCTCAAACAGAACACATGCTTCCTCCAAAACAAGTTGCTCCCAAAAGTCATACAAATTAATGGTCTTCTTATGACAGGAAGACCATGAAGGGCTCAGATAGACCACAAAAAGAGAAAGATTTCATTTACATTCATTCACAGTTGCCTTTTTCACCTGAAAGTATTCTACCATTTCCTAGCCTTTATATACACAATTCTGTATACTTCTACACCTGTGCTGCCTTTATTCCCCTGGATCCACTCAGATCCTTATCCTCCTTCCTATACTCGCAGAAAAGAGCATGTAAGTAGGCTCTCATAGCTTCCCAAAACTGGAGGCTGAGATAGCATCAAAGCACTATCCGGGAGAACTCTTTTTTGCTGAAGTGGCTTCAGGCAACAAGATTTTGTATGCAACAGTGCCATCTTCAGTTCCTTCAGGAAAACTGCTTTACTGAAATATGACGGATGTAAAGAGGGAAAAAAGAACCATTAATAGGTCCAAGAGGTGCTATGGCGCTATTCCTTCATCTAAAAATGCAGAGCTGATGCCTAGAAGTAGTATTAGAAGGGCATTTCCCACTCTGATCTCAGTTTTGGTTCCACAACCAGCCCATAAAAATCTTAACTACAGCAGAGGAAGTCTCCCATTCCAACTCCCTTTGTGGGGATGTTAAACTCTTCAGAAAACATGTAAAATAACACATTAGCTAGAAGTATTATTTTTGAAGGCACAGTAATAAGGCTGGACTGACAAATTTTTCATATTTGCTCAATCTCAGAAAACACTACAGTGTTTTTCTTAGAAAGCAGTAAAGGTCACTCAGCTCACTTAGTACTTGCAAATAATGTATTTTTCCAGCATCATGCATACAGCACCATCTACACATACTGATAGCCATTTATCTACAACGTCAGGCAAACTTTCTTGCATAGTCTCAACATTTCAGTCAGTTGTTCTAAAAAAAAAATCACACGCCAGTACACACACATGATGTTCCATATTCGAAGAGCACTTTTAAAGCCTCATGATGAGTTCTTAATGGAGAATTCTCTCTGAAATTATGGCAATAGAAAAATCTTACTCTTATAAACATAACGCAATAAGAACATCTGTTCACTGGTGCTTGGAAATAAAATATTATCATATAGTGCAAAGTAGGAATTGTTCGCACAGAGATACTGGTTTCCTGGTGTCTTTGTAGGATTTGTCAAAAGCAAAGATTAAACAACTGTTTGCTACACAGTAATTCTGTAGGTTCATCTTTCCTCATACCTTTTGCACTTATAGTCTTCTGGATTAAACTGTATATTCATGATTCCATAATTGCTTTCATCACCTCCCACAGGAACCAAGATAGGTTTGGTATCCTCTTCCATAATCGGTGAATATGTCTCCTTTTAGATTCTGTCAGTTACTCTAGCCTAAAAAAAAGGAAAAAAAATAAATTCGTCAACTGCAGTTAAGCAAAACTATGTCCCTGCTATGAATTTAACACCGGCAGAGTCCCACAGTTTCAGAAGTTCCTGAGGTGAAAAGCACCAGAAAACAACTTCAACATGCCACTTGAGAATTCTCATTCCATAATGCAAACATCACGAGGAATGTACAGTGGGGACAGTATTTTTTTAAAACACACTATCCAGCCCTTAATCTCCTTTAGCACCACAACAAGGCAGTATGAATTAAATATAAATTTCTAAAGGAGCTGTATTTCTAATGTGTAATGGTACAGCTGAGAACAATCTATCAGTTATAAGAGCCTACTGTTTCACTAAATTACCCCAAACTTTGCAGCAGACACATATGCAGTTTATTCCAGTTCCAGTATACTTCTCATAATAAGGATCATATTATTGCAGTCTACTGTGTCCAGGCTTTTTGAATTAAAGGAATAAATGGTTTAATAATTCATTAATAATAACTATTCTATGCATTTAGACCAGTCCTGGCCAAAGAGTGGGGAGCGGATTGCTTTTAAACTAATGGTTTCTACTCAGATTGAATTACGGGCCTCACATGGGACTTTCTGTGGTCTTGTGTGCAGCTGAACAAACATAATGGCTTATCAGCTCTCATCTCTGCTATCTCCTGAAGAATTCCTCATTTGAAACAAAAATGTCAGAAGCCAGGACACCTTCAAACAACAATGGTAAAAGTATCTGTTCTTTCATCATTTCAGAATGCTTTAAAATGTTAGACAGGCTGATGGAAAGACAGATGACAACCAGAGCTGGCACAAGACAAGGAAGGGTAGTGCTGGGTGTTTGAAACCTGGAATAGCGATGGAGGAAGATAAGACAGAAAGAATAAGGTGTGTATCATCCTTCTGCATCCTGATGGAAATACACCATAAAGGCCCAATCTCAGAAATCACACCAACCCAAGTTAAGCACTAACATGGTTCTGTCCCTTCCTAGATGCATATAGTCAACCCTCTTCCATTAGTTTATCCCGCTAATACCTCTGGCAAAAACCAACCAACCAATCAACCAACCAACCAAAAAAACTCCAAAGAATCTGAAGGAGAGGATGAAAAAGGAAAGTTATCAGTTTTTCAACCACATCTACTCTCTGAGGCTGAAAAAACTGCTGAAGGAGGCATGGGAAAACCCTGATGGACAAATGTGGTAGGAACTGCAGAAGCATTAAGACTGGCTCAACCTGCCAACTTTTTAGAAGAAGGGCTTTTTAGAAGACAGACAGAGGTAATGGCTCCCTGCTCTCAAGGGGAGGGGATCACTAAAGGACCCAGTTTATGGGAATTGTACTGAAAGTTCAAGTCCTGCTTTGACAGCTCAATGGCATTTGTATGACCCCATACCGAACTGGACAAGGAAGACTGACACGGATGAAAATTAACCATTCTTTCTTTTGCTTTAAACCCAGATCAGTGTTGTGTTTGGGGCTTGTTATCTGTATGCCTGCATGCCTGTGCAAGGGAGAGGATAGTCCCATAGTGTCTTGCAGAGCTGACAGATTCCTCCTAGTTTCAACATCCACGACATGGTATTTGAACAGTTACTAAGTTTAAAGGCATGGTTTTGAGTGTAAAGGCATGACTATATCTTGGTCACTTTAGCTCTTCGAGAGCATACAATAAGCAAGTGGTAACAATCAAAGCAATCTTAAGAGACTTATTTGTACTCACTGATAGCACCCTTTCTCCTACACTTAATTTTTGCTGTTACACTCCCTAAAGCTTTATTCCTCTACCTTTTTCAGACCCTTTTCAAGGGATCCTCTTATCACCCTTAACTTACTGCTTTCTCCTTTTTGCCACTCCAGCCTTCTACAAAACATCAATTTTGATTCTTTACCCTGAAGTCCTTCTTTTCCACAATACTGTTTCTGGTCCTTTGGCCCCAGCTAAACATGCTCTCATTCTTCTCAGCTCCTCTGGTGATGCTCAGCAAATGGATTCCTGAGCACACTTCTTTTCTACTGGCTCCTCTCATTTTTCTACAGCTCTAGGGTTTCTGCTTTCTCCCTACTGATGTCCTTCCACTTAAAATTTACCCTGGTGCACATCAGACTCCTGCAAGAGCTCAGTACTTCTGAAACAAAAACACAGGCCCCAGAGATTTCACACACTGCTAAAGACATCTATCCAGTCCTCTGCCACTCCCATTAAAATATGGTATTACCTTCTTTTAGTCCTTTGTATTCTTTCTCAACTGAACATCCTGTATTCATTTTATGAACAGACAAACCTTGGTGTCAAACATGATCCCCCTCACTTGTTCTGCATTTCGCATCTCTCTTAAGAATTTAAATCACACTTCAGATCTAGCCATAAAAATGCAGATGAAAATTTTAATTCCTAATGCCTGAATTGAAGATTGAAACAAATTCAAATCCCAAATAGTTGGTCTCTTTAGCCAGAATCTTCCAAAAGATCACAATACAGACATCCCTTCCTTCCACAGGCCACGGTTTGTGAGACAGATTAAGCAAACATCAAATGCACATCTCTTCCTTAAAACCTGTTAATACTTATGCTTTACGAGTCAACCTGACAAATGCTGAGAACAGTGATCACCAGTCTGATTTTTTCTGCACTACTGCTATAAAGAAAGAACACAGATTTTACAGTATTCCATGAAGAAAAATAATCCTTCCAAAATATAGCACACACTAAGTCTGGCTTGACAGCATGATTTGAGGCTTGTGGAGCTGTTGCTCACTGACTCTTTAGGGTCACTTAGAAGCCGGGTCTGCAAAGACAGCTTATTTTTTAAGTACTTATTGTTGATAACACTTAAGTTTATGACCAGCAAGCTTATGACCAGCAAACTGGCTACACTACAAATAGACGCAGCCATCACACATGTAAAGGTTGGAGCTGGAGCCAGTACAGTGTAAAGGACAACTGTAAGCAGAAGAGCAAAATGAAGAAGAACTCACCAGGTTAACCTCTTTTTTATCTACCTTCTATGCCTTTTGACTGGACTGCATTCTTAATAAACAGTTTTAATACATAGAATGGAGTAGGTTACGCTATCTGAACTTTCTGTCTGTTTCCATTACAACAACCTCTTCCCAACTGTAACCTTCACAGTGTATTAGTTAACTAAAGATTCTTCTTACACTGAGTATCTGACCTACGTTCATCTGACTCAGGAGGTTTTTTTCAAAAACCTGTGATAGGACACGGAATATTGTCTATATGGTCTATAAAGCTTACAATCAGGACTAGGATGCCAAATACAAAGAATTTGCATCAAAAACCAAAGTTGTTTGACAAATTTCATTTTGCCTGTATATTTTATGATACATCATGGTTACGGCTTCCATGAGACCACTCTTGCACGCGGATAATTACTATGGCTCTCTGGGAATAAAAGTATGGCTGTTTAGAAATGGAGAAGGCTGTTGTAGGGATACCCGACTCATTTGCTCTCAAACTGGATTTTCCTGCAAGAGAAAAGAGGTTCCTTTTAGCTGCAGCATAGCTGGAGTTGGAGATACTTTGTCTTTAGCAGAGTTAAAAGCAGTGCTGTTCATTCTCAGTCCTTCCTCCTGTTTGTCGTGGCACAGCTATTTATCTTCCTTCCTGTCCTGGCAGACAGCAAGACTGGGGAAGAGATATAAAATAGATCTAGCTAACAGTGTAAGTCTGAAGGGGGAGATAATTGTTTTGGTGCTGGTTTGGGATTGTCTGGGTCATAGAACCAGGAGTTTAGTTTCACTGTCCAGTTGAAAAGACACGGGTATGGTCTGCAGAAGAAAGAAGGCAACACTTGAGCCACAGCCTGAGGGACCATCTACCTCTTAGAGTATGTTACCTCTTTTCTTACCCTGCGACTTCAAGCCGGCTTCATGCAACACCGGACAATACAAAAGACCATTTCTGCCACGCACCAGTGAATGATGTTAAATATTTTGAAAGCAATCAAGCTGCTCTCAAACTGAGCTTTCAAAATTTGTGGATTCTTTTCCTGTGTTTTAATCCCTATCCTTAGAATAAGAATAATGCCAGTACTTGCCTTAGCTCATGGACGTGTTGAGAAGTTAACTTTTAAACAAAACTTAGTGATTTGTAGTAAGCACTGCAAAAAACACCCAAGAGGAACAGTTATGATTTGTTGAGCAGCAGGTAACGCAGATCAGTCTTACGCACAAGTGAACTGAACACCATAACTTTGCCGCTCTAACAAAACATTCCCTAGGTCTCAAGCCAGACAGCGAGAACTGTCTGCCTTGATAAAAACAGAAGGTATTTCGAAATACCTTCGTATGTACCAAGATGATTAAGATTACCTAAGTAATTTTCATTTTCATTGAACTTAGCTAAGTTTAATGCTCCAACCTTTGAACAATCCAACTTTGCAACCTCTGTCCTTTTAAATATGTTTGTGTGTTTATCCTTGCATAGATACTAGGATTGTTTTGTAGTATATTTGGTAGCGAATAGAAATTTTCTCAACATATTACACCCAATATTCCCCTCTAAAAATCCTTTTTGTCTGTCTGGATCTTCTGCCATTTTCTTGTCACCATTCTATTGTTCCACAAGTTCCCTTTTTCCCCTTGCAGGGACCTGATTTCTGCCTTCCTCTACCACAAGCATCATATCTCTCCTTCTCAGCTTTTACTAACACAGCTGTGGCGAAGCTCAGTATGACCTGTTGCCCTATTTGTAATTCTCCTACAAACAACTGAAGCACTACAAGTAGATCAGAATTTAACAATTCAGGTTTTCTGTTGCTGGTCAGAAACTGTGAAGCGATACCTAAGTCCATGTAAGTTATTTTTCCCCAGTCTCATTCTGGGCTACACTCCACATGACTTTCAGGTGGTAACCTTAACAGGACTGGACCTTCATTAATCCTCACTGGCTCACCCCTATGAGCTTCTGCTCTCACTGTCTTCAGGTTCTCTCACCTGGTCTCAAAGTCTAAAAAGCACGAAGGAGTGAAGACAAGGACATAGCAGGTTTAGAAACCTCACTGTAGCCTGGTGGCTGTATTGCGATCCAGTAATACTGTGATCTAAGTTTTGCAGTGAATGGCAAAACCCTATTAGTTGACTTGCACTGTGAATTTAACAGTGGCAGTTTACAGCTTAGTTCACATGTGTGTGATGAAGCTTTAAGATGAGACACCCACCTCAACAGATCATTCAGAGTTACAGCCCAAGCCGTGCAAGAGAGCTACCAAACAGGTTTACCCCACAGCAGGAACAAAAGTCTGTTCAGTTAGTCAGTCATTCCAACCATCCCAAGAGCACGGACTGTGGTTAGCTGGTATTTATCAGAGAACCTCCCTTAGTGGGCAGGAGGAAAAAGGCTGAGAGGATCACAACCCCACAGCCTCCACCATGCCATCATGCTGCTGTAAAAACAGCAAAAAAAGAGCTCCTTAAAACGGGGACAGCACACCACCTCCTGTGGCACCTTATAGACACCTTAGCCTGTCCATACTCTCCTACAACTGCACTGGTTGAAGGCGATTAAAACTGCATAAGCAACGTAAGTTAGCAACTTTTCGAGGAAAAAAAGACTCTTGTATATACAAGCTGAACCTCTGCTGAGCTTTCATGTAGCTCTAACCGAACCAACAGGCACGTGGTCAATGCCAAATTAAAAATCTAAGTAAAATTAAGAAACGGAATGTTCGACTAGATTCGTCTTCAACGGATACAGCTTGTAGAACTTTTATATTTGTGGGGACTGTAGATAAATACTTACAGAAATGAAACACTATCACCTTAGGCTAACTTACATTTTAAACACAATTTTCGTTTTTAACTTAACGGGTCCTCCCTCTGGCCCGTGAAAACCCAGGTAAACATTTCCCTGCTTCACGGACCGCCCGAAAAGCTTCCATGCCGTTCCTGTACCTCCGCCCCCGCTCTGACGATCTGTCCGTGTTCCTACGAACACGGCGCGGCCGCTCAGTGCCCGGGGCCGGTCAGTGCCCGGGGCCGGTCAGTGCCCGCGGCCGCTCAGTGCCCGGGGCCGGTCAGTGCCCGGGGCCGGTCAGTGCCCGCGGCCGGTCAGTGCCCGGGGCCGGTCAGTGCCCGCGGCCGCTNTCGGCCCCGGCGGCGCCGCGCTCCCGCCGCGGCCACAGGAAGCACGGCGGCGGCGCCGGGCGTGCCGGGCCGCGTAGTTCCCGGGGCGGCTGCACCGAGGAAGCCGCCTGGGCGCTGCGGAGCGCAGGACTACGATTCCCAGGAAGCGGCGGAGCGGTGTACCCGGGCTGCCGGGCGAGGGCCTTACCGCACGGACCAGCGTGAGCCGTGCGCTGGGGAGAAAAGATTTGCGCTTGCTGGTGATGGCTGATGAGATGCCGCTAGTGAGAAAAGAAAAGGGGGGGTAAAAAAAAAAAGGATCACTCATTAGCTTGCATGCTTTTGTGGTCAGTGTCGTGACAAAATGCATACATGACCCTTGCCTGAACAAACCGTGCTGGTCTGCACGTGACTGGCTGCGGAGTGATGTGTCCTGGGCCTCCTGACCTGCTCCGCCAGGTATGGAACACTTGCTGGGCGAAGCACACTAAGCAGACTAAACAACAGGGACAATCTGCCAGTCAATACGTTTTAGAAAGTCACTATTTTTAATCCTGGGTTGTTTTTTTGTTTTGGTTTGGTTGTTTCTGAGTTTTTTGTTTGTTGGTTTGTTTCTTTGTTTTAATTTGGTACTACTTAAATCAAATTGAGATAATCCTTTTCATAGCTGAAACCCTGGTTTATATCAGAATCTAGCGATATTTACAGCTCATGCTTGGAAAAACTGCTGAATTGCAAAGAAGACAGCAGAGAGAGCTTCCCCCTGTGACAGTATTACAAAACAAGCTACACACCAATCACCCCCTGTACTTCCTGTTCAAGTAAAGCCCAAAACAGAATGTGCGGCTAGTAGCAGGACTGCAGGACTGTTCTGCAAGAAAATTGCTGTGTAATTCAATTTCAGACTGCTGACGGAAACGAGGCAGCAGAGACTCATCATCCTGAAATCCAGCTGCACTCAAGCTCGTTTGAACCGAAACTCTTGCTTCTGTACCCAGGAAATTCACCATCATGTTTCACCTCTGAGTCACTCTTAGAATCCAAGTGTACATTGTGGGTTTTGGCCATTAGAAGATTTTGGTCAATCAGTCAAGAAGTCTGTCCAGCTACTATCGCAGGAACTTGAAATGCAATGTTAACACCATATGCTGGTGCTATGAAAGTAAATTCAGTAAAATAAACTGAAACTCACAAAAGTAGACATGTGTGAAGAACTGTTTTTTTCATCATGCAAGCTTCTAGTCTTGCTCTTGCAGGCCTGTCTTCTGTGTCCTATTCTGTGAAAGATTTGCCTAAGTTACTACTATAGCAGGTAGATGATCTGTATTTCATTGTATTCTTAGTCACCCACTACAGTTCTCGAGTTATGCCTAGGAAAATGTTTTATTGTAAGAACTGTAAGTAGATTTGATTAGAACTATAAGTAGAAGTAGATTCCTTCTGCTCCCTCATGAAATCTGCTGCCACAGCTGACTTCACAAAAAGCTGGTCAGTTTCTGTCCTGCAGTATTTGTGTTCTGGCTTTCTATTCTGATGACACATTACCTCCTGGGCAAAGAGTGTCTCTTCCTACATGCTTAGACAGTGTCTAGAAAAATGGGACCTTGAACTAATTTTGAAGCTCTCGGTAAATCTGTAAGTCAAAGGGACTATTAAATCCAGCTCTTTAAGAAATTTTCATCTCATGCTATGTTGAATCTTCCCTTTACTGTCTCAAGGCATACTTCACTCTGTACTTGCAGATATAATTGTAACATGCACAAATTCATAAAACTGAGGCATTATAGAACATTATAGTAGATGAATTAATAATCTTACCTATTGTTGCAAACAGGGACATGGTGACACAGCTAACAAACTGAGAGGGGTGTTGCATTTTGTTAGAGAAAACTCCAGGTTTCTTTCTGAAAGATACTGATAATACATCGGGATAGCATTTAAGATAAAGAAAGTATGTCACGTTCAAAATCTTGTTTGTTGGCAAAGAGAAAGTATACCTCCTATTTATCTAAGGCAAAAATTTGTTGAAAGTGTAACCAAAATTCTACATGTCAAATCATTATTAGTACAGCACTGTTACACAAAAAGAAAGAATAATGGGTTTTATGCACACATTTGCTTCCTACCCCTATTCTTGGTGCTGTTATAAATACATATATTAAAGTGTTGGCTTTTTGCAAATAATGAATGCTATGTGTATAATGTCAATCCTTATGGAAGCAGCTTTTGTTATAGAAATGTAATCACTTTTAAATGCTTTAATTACTTCTGAATGCTTTTTGTTCTAGCTTAAATGTAGTGGCTAATGTAACTGTGTTAAAATGTAGCTGGCTTAAAACCGTCAAACCACCTGCTTAGTTAGATAAGCATGGGTGTAACAGGCCCCTGCCCCAGGACATCTCTATCAGTAACAACCCTCTGCTGGACACCACCGGACAGAGGAAGATGCTGACTTCTCCGAAGACCCCTGCTAAAGGACATCCTTATCAGTAACAACCATCTGCCGGACACCTTCGGACAGAATAAAATGCTGACTCCTTCGAAGAAAACTACGCATGCTCTAAGAAGGCGGACCCTAGGACGAGCCATGCTAACGAGCTGTTGAATATGTATACTTGTCTATGAATATGCAATAGAATGATGTAATAAGAAAAGTATATAAAGAGAGTCTATCCCCATGGCAAGTGTGCTCTTGGCTCCGTGCCAAGAGTGTCCGGTGTCACGTGGATGCTGTAACCTTTTGCCCTATACCCTGTCCCTTATTGTCCTTCTATTAAACCTTTGAATTTTAACAGGAGACTGGGCCTCGTTTTTAACAGTGCTATGCTTACCCTTCTACAGCTGCTCTGGATCATGAGGTTGCTGGTTTCATTCTTGGGTGGTGGTGAGAGGAGAGGACATTACAGCAGGTTGTCAGCATCTGGAGCCCGTCTCTGAGAGGAATATGATGTTTACATTGCTGGTTTCTTCTTCCTCACTTTAAGGGGTTGCACTCACACTTGGGGTAAATTCTTACAAGTTTTTGTAAAATACTTCTATATGGTTTCCTGGTTAGCTGCAACTCCATATTATGTTTGAATGTACTACAAAAGATACTGTTTATGTATGTTGGATAATACTTTGTTCTGGTTTTGCTCTAGGTGGCTGCTTGAATGGAGCTGATTGGGTAAAATTACCTCGAGGGTAGTCTGTAAACATCTTGTGCACCTTGTATGCTGCCACCATGGTTTACATTGAATTGTTAGCAGCCTTAGGGGAAAAAAATTAGCTCTCCAAAGAATCCTCTGAGTTGAAGAAATTAGTTACAATTACCATGTAATTTCTTGCCATTCACAAAATTTCATAGTTTGGCTTCTCCTGGTGTAGTGGGAAGTAATTTGGATGCAGTAGAGAGTGTCCTACAAAGAGTAGAGTTAAATCAATAAAGAAAGAAAATAACCCTCCATCTACTAGTTAGAGGCTGTGACTTCTGATTGTAGTTAAAATTATCTGAGATCACCCACCAGTGATTATAGATCTGCTACTATGATTGCATTCATAATAGCTCCACATGTCTCCAATTAAAAGTATTAACTTAAACTGTACAGTGCTGAACATGAAATTACACCAGCAAAGCTGAGGGAATGGTAACCTATTCCTGGAAAGGAGGAGGAACAATTTGAAAGCTTTCAGTTTGGCTTAGATGTGTCAGAGTAGCACATCTGCCACTAACCATAAATTTCTTAGGAGAACAGACACACTGCTCTTTTTCTTTATGGTCATCCAAAACACAGCTCCAGTGCGATGCAAACAGAAGCCATTTTGGCTCATGAAGCAGCTTACTCTGTTGCCTTGTTTAGGCAAGAAGTAAAATGGTTACCACAGTGGGTGAAATTTAACTCATGAGCCTCCCTGCTAAGTTCCAGGTGCTGCTTTGGGAACTTGTGAACAGCTTAATACATTTCCCACAGAGATGCTTCCACTGCAGGTTCTTCATCCTTGGACATTATGTGTCTGACTGAGTACTTATTGAAAGCTGGTAACTCCCAGCACTCTGCACATCATATACACACACACACACACATATATAAAATCTAGCGGTGCAGATTTAACCTCACTGTGAGACAGAGAAGTTGATTATGATGTCTCTTCCCCACTTTGCACTCTAACCTGAGTCTTGTCTTGATGCTCCTTACAAATGAGCAGCTACAAAAGGCAGGGCTTAACTGGTGATGGCTAATGAGAAAATAACAAAAGCATTAGTTCAAAGACCACTTTCCAAAATCTCCCAACTGCTGCAGGAATTTGCCTTGATGCTCAAAGCCCCTGCTAGACATTCAGATGTTCACTGCAGAAATACAGATCCAGTGTCACCTCTCTGCAACTGAAGGCATTAAAGTTCTTGAACAGACACGCCATTTTTCAAGTTGTTTTTCTAATGAGGAAAATCTGCTGAACATGGTGGAGCAGGTTAATGAGTTTTACCATGTTTATGAAAAGGCATAGGACACTCCTTAATGTTTTTATGAGTAAGCATTGCAGTGTTATCTCACAGCATGAAAAGAGGTAGAGAAGACATGCACTGCACTGGTAGCTTGGAAACCCAAGCTGGAGTGCCAGACTATTTGCTACGAATTTTAGTAGATGCATTGAACTGATAGGAGTGCAATCCATGTTCTCCTCCACTCCAGCATCACGTCCTGAGCCGGGAATTCAGCTGTCTTTCTTATCTCTAACAAGTCTGGTGTAACAAAAAACAGCGGGAAAGAGGTGTCGAGTTTGAGTTGTCCGGGGGGGTTAATATTGATTCGTTTTGTTTTTCAAACATATAACCTGCTTAACACAATTTAACTTTTTTCTTTTCTTTTTTTTTTTTTAAATTCCGGCGAAAGCACGCGTCCCGTGGGGTATTTCGCTGCTGCTCGAAAAAGGCGTGCGCAGTGAGCGGTCCCGGTGCCGGCGCCAGCTGCGGCGCGGCGGCTCCAGGNGCGCGCCCATTGGCTGCCGGGCGCCACACGTGACGCGCCGGCAGCTGCACGTGTGGCCGCATTGAGGGCGGTCGGCGGTCGTCGCCATCTTCTTTCAGTGTGCAGTTTTGGGCGCCGCGGGAAGGAGGTAGGAGAGGGGCTGCGCGCTGCCGTAAGGGGAGCGGGATGCTTTTCCATGGGAGGACCCCACCTCTTCTATCCCCACCAGCGGAGAGCCCGGGACGGGCGCGCTCACCCCCGCCCGCGGCCATCGGTGGCGCGCCGTGTTGGCGAGCCTCGGTGTGGGGCGCCATTTTCTGTTCCTTTGCCGTGCCCTCCGGAGCTTGGCGAGGGACGGGTGCTGATGTGTTCTGTCTCCCGCGAGCAGGTCTGGCAGGACGCAGCATGATTGGAGAAGACTGGAATGCGGAGATAGGGGACAAGGCGTTACTCCCATCCCTTGAGAAGGTATTGGCGGGGGGCAGCTATGGCGACGGAGTATGTTTGCTTTTTTTCCTTTTCCTTTCTCCAGCCCGTGTCCCTGCAACCGGTGTGGTTGCTGGGCAGTGGTGCCCCTGTGTTCCTGTGATTTTTGCAGATATGGTAGGCAGCCATAATAGTTGTTACTGAAGAGAAGAGTTTTTCTGTGTAGTAGCAATTTGCTTGCTGCTGCTTTGTTCAGATATTAGTGATTGTTGTATGCTTAAGTGGGCTTGACGCTCCAGCTGTGTATAATGTGATTTTTGGTAACATTCAGGTGCAAACAGTATGCCATTTAGTATACTGAAATGCAGTAAACTGAAGTGAACAGAAGAGTGTGAGAGTTTGTATTTCAGGAGATGCAGAAGGCAGCTTTTTTCAAGGGCATGACTTGGTAGTTGTGTTTGTATTTATGTCCTTTGCTAGGCCTGATGTCATTATGATGTTGTGCCTTTTTTCTTTCTGCAGGTTAGCTTGCTTGAGAGACCAAATGACCCCTCATCTGTTTTCAGTCGAAGTGTAGATTCATTTGGTATGTGAAAGGCACATTTGACTTTACTGATGTTTGGAAGAGTTGAGCCCTGGAGCATTGTACAAGATAAAAGGAAAATACAATATTACTGGGATATTTTAATGGGACCTCCATGGAGTAGCAGCATCGAATAATATAGAGAACATAATGAGTGGGCTTTCCTTTTGACTCTCAACCCTTCTTGGTCTACTGCAATTATGTAGTAACATATAACTCCTAATGAGTCAAAGATAGCTTTGAATTTTAACTTAATTCTTTTTTTTTTTTAATTATAGGTACTGATGAATTTGTGAACACACAGCAGCAGCCAGTGAGTAGTTTTGGTAGAGGAAGGAATTTTGCAGCCAAAGGTAACTTCCAGTACTCTTGTAATTCTAATGTCTAGTTAGTTGTGTATGGTACATTAAATTTTGCCGTTCACCACTTTCAGTCAGCAGTCAGGTTCAGGTCCATGAAAGTAGAGCTCCGTCGTGCATGACCATGGCCTGGGAAGTCAAACACCAGCACTCTGAAAGTCCTCCTCTTCCTCCTTCTTTCCCTGGCTTTGTATGCTGAGCTTGATGCCACATGGAGTGGGATCAGCTTTCCTGGCTCTGTCCCATCCTGTCTTGTGCTCCCTCACTCCCCTTGCTGGTGAGGTGGGGTGAGGAGCGGAAAAGGCCCCAATTCTGTGTGAGCACTGCTCAGCACTTACTAAAAACATTCCTCTATTTTCAGCACTGTTTCCAGCAACTCCAAAGCACAGCCCCGTGCCAGCCACTCTGAAGGAAATTTGCTCTACCCTAGTCAAACACAGCATAATTTATTCTTAAAAAAAATTCTATACCATTTCTGCATCCTTTGTGTGGAACCCCGTTATGGTGGGGAAATGCTGGACTTGTTTGGTGCAGGGCACTAATGGCAAGCAGTTTTGCTGTAGACTCTCCAGCAGCAATTGTGAAGTAACTCACAAGCTTTATTTAAGGTCTGTTGTATTTATGGATGTTTAGAATACCGTCTTCTGCATGTCATCCTTTAAGGTGTAGTTTTTATTATTTAGTTGATGTGGAAAAACCAAACTGACTAACACACTGGTGTACACCAACCGTTGGTGGAGAGGAAGCCACAGGTGCTGTGCTAGGAGAACTTCATGGTGTCATGTACCAGATGATGCTCTTTGTCATTACAGTATGATAGAACAGGTGTTCAGCTGAAGAATAAGGACAAAAGAGTAAATTATGAGCTAAGCTGATTGTTTGGATCTTAGACAGCACCTAAAACTTAACAGTCTAAAATGGGGAATACCTTGTTTATGGATATGACTGTTTATTTCCTTTCTCTTCCCATCAGGAGAGTGACTAAGGAAAGGGATTAGAAATAAAAATACACTGCATACTTGTCACTGGCAACTGAATAAGCAATTCTGAGTAATAAAAAAGTAGAAGTTGCTAGGTGTGAAAGACATATTTTCAAGTCTTCACTTCATAGCAGGCAGCAACTGGCATTGCCACCTTATTCTACAGTACCCGTTAAGAAAACTGTGAAGGTACAAGTGCTGTCAGTTGCCCTCGAACCAGAAGTCTGATTTGATCTGCATCCTTACAGAGGAATTTAAGTTAGTGGCTTGATTAGCATATACATATGTAAGGTCGAATACTTAGAGACCTAATGTTTGATTTACTTCTTGAAATTGTGCAGGAGAGCAGTACTGTTTTCTGTTAGACATCTTGGTAAAAAGTACTTCCTGTCTTCATTTTTTTTCATATGTTTAGGCAAATCACTTAGTTATATTGAACTTTTATGTGAAATCATTAAACAAGGACTGAGAAGAATAATTACTGTATATAAGACGCTTGACCTGCACGTCAAAATTAGGCAAACTTCAGTGATTGTGTGCTATGCTGTACTGCAGGTTTTCAGGAAGGAAATGGAGAAGATGCCATTACACAAAACAGAGGGTTTAAGGGATTTGGACAAGGTGAGAGTAAGTTTTTTGTATTGACTGGTTTGTATGATGGCACCATACACTGGTCATTCTTTCTGGCTTTGCTCGTTCCCTGAGAACTAGCAGTCAAGAGTGAAAGCTTTGAAATGGCTTCTGTTCTTCAGCCAGATAAATGGCATTTGATCTGTACATGCAAAATTGAGTAAACTAGGTTATTTTATGTTACTTTATGTACTATTTTGTACTGCAGGTTTTCAAGAAGGAAATGGAGAAGATGCTCTTACACGTAACAGAGGGTATAAAGGATTTCGTGCTGGCTTTGGACAAGGTGAGAGTAAATTTTTTGTATTGACTGGTTTGTAAGATGGCACCATATGCTGGTCATTCTTTCTGGCTTTGCTCGTTCCCTGAGAACTAGCAGTCAAGAGTGAAAGCTTTGAAATGGCTTCTGTTCTTCAGCCAGATAAAAGGCACTTGATCTGCTCGTGCAAAAGTGGGCAAACTGAGTTACTGTGTGCTATGTTGTATTGCAGGTTTTCAAGAAAGAAACGCTGTAGATGGTGCTAGTACACAAAACAGGGGGTTTAAAGGATTTCGTGGTGGCTTTGGACAAGGTGAGAATAAGTTTGATGGTTTGAGCTTTTTTTCATACTGAGTGGTTTGTAAGGGCACAGCATACGTTTAAATCTTCCTGGGTTTATTTGCTCCCTGAGAGCTACCACGGAGAGCTGAGAACTCCTACTGCTAGTTCTGTTCTTCAGCTGTTTTGTGGAATATGAATGGTCTGTTTAAAAGATTAGTGTTACTGCGTGTAATTCAGTGTAGGTTGGAGTTAGTGGAGAAGTTGTTGGGACTGTTGCTCTGCAGATTTGTTAGAGTAAATAGTAGTGGCTCTAGTTGCAGTATTGCATTATACTAATGTGCATGTGATTTAGAAGAGCTGATCAGGCAGCTCCTGCCCTCTTGCCAGTCATTCAGGTGAGCGAGGGGCAGTCTTTGGGACATTTGCATGTGATTTAAAATGCTCTAGGAGCGCTAGTGACCAGGAGTAGGCAAGCTGGACCATGCCCCCTCAGTGAGGGTGTGGCATGGCAAGTAACAGGAGTGGGGAAATGGGCATGGCAGGGCAGTGAGGGTGTGGCACAACAGGGACTGTGGCTTATGAGTTTGTGTGGCAGTTCGTGTGGGTGGGGCACAGCCACCATCCTGGTGATGGGTTGTGTTGTAGGTAGGTGTAGTATTTTGGCTGGGGTTTTTTTTGTTGTCATTTTGTTTTTGTCGTCCCCCCTCAACTTTACTAGATCCAGTACTGATTTACAAATGGTCAAAAGCCATTGCTGCTGGTGCTGCCAGCAAGGGTGTGCTACAGACAGAACTCCCCCAAGAGGGAAGCAGGTGTCCAGGCCACTGGCTGCAGGGAGTGTCTGAGTCTGCTGGTAGTAGCAGAGGATGGTGCAAAAAAAACCTGCCTGTGGTGTAAGGAGGTGAGTGATTTGCTCTGTCTAGGGGCAGAGCTTAAAAAAGAGGTGGAAAGGCTAAGGAGTATCAGGGAAAGCGAAAGAGAAATAGACTGGGGGTGTTACCCCTTTCCAACAGTAAGAGAAGGCTCAGTAGATGTCAGAGGAGCCCTGCCCATCTTGCCATCAGGCAGGAGGAGGAGACCTAGTTGATAGTGGGGAATGGAAAGAGGTCCGTTCTTGGGGAGGTAAAAAAATGCCTTCCCAGGTGCCCTTACAGGATAGGTGTGAGGCCCTGGATCCAGAGGGTCAGGCAGATGATACTAAAGAAAAAAATCTCTCTGGAGAGTCTCCCAGTTGCACTTGCACTGGCAGATGGATCCCAACATCAGGTGTTAAGTAGAAAGGAAGGGTGGTTGTAGTAGGTGACTCCCTTCTAAGGGAAACTGAGGGCCCTGTATGTTGACTGTACCCACCCCACGGGGAAGTCTGCTGCCTCCTTGGGGCCCAGGTATGGGATATCACCAGGAGACACCCTGAACTGATTTGGCCCTCTGATTATTACCTGCTAGTGGTTGTCCAGTTTGGCAGTGATAAGGTTGACAGGAAGGACACCGGGGCAATTAAAAAGGACATTGAGGCTCTGGGTCAGTTGGTTCATAGGGCAGGAGCGCAGGTGATGTTCTGCTCAGTTCCTTCAGTAACAGAGATGCATGATGAACAGGAGAACCTGTATCAGTAAGTGGCTTAAGGACTGGTGCCATCAGTGAATTTTGGTTTTTCTGATCATGGGCCGGTTTTCACAGCAGCAGGCCTGTTCGAGTCAGGTAGGCTCCATCTGTCTAACAAGGGCAAAAGGATTCTATTCCACAGTTGGCAGGTCTGATTGAGAGGGCTTTAAAGTAGGTTTTAAGGGGGAAAGGGATGAAACTAGGCTTTCCAGAGAGGAGCCTAAGGGTGGTAAACTAGAGTTGGGGGTGAAATCAGCCCAGCTGAAGTGCATGCGTACAGGTGCATGCAGCATGGGTAACAAATAAGAGGAGCTGGAAGCTGTTGTACAGAAGGAAAACTGTGATGTAGGAGCTGTCATGGAAATGTGGTGGGATGACTCACATGACTGGAGAGCTGCAGTGGATGCCTTCTTGCTCCTCAGAAGGGACAGGCAAGGGAGAAGAGGTGGAGGGGTCACTTTGTATATTAGAGGGGCTCTCAGCACTATAGAATGTACGGTTAATGATGATGAGGTTGAGTGCTTGTGGGCAAGAATCAGCGAAGGGCCAACAAGGCTGACATCCTGGTGGGAGGCTTACAGACCACCTAACCAGGATGAAGTGGTGGATGAATTGTTCTATAAGCAGCTGGAGGATGTTTCAAGATCACCAGCCCTTGTTCTTGTAGGAGACTTAAACCTACCAAATAATCTGCTAGGAGATCAACACAGTGAAGAAGATGCAGTCTAGGAGGTTCTTGGAGCATGTGGAGGACAGCTTCTTGTCACGTCTGGGCCTAGAGGTGTTTAAGAAGAGACTGGACGTTGCACTTATGGCCATGGTTTAGTTGATGAGGTGGTGTTCGGTCATAGGTTAAGCTTGATGATCTCAAAGGTCTTTTCCAACCTAGTTGATTCTGTGATTCTGTAATTTTATACCCTATATGCACTACATTGTCTGTTACAGGTACTAAAGATAGGCAAAGGGATATACCTCAGTCTGGAACTCTCGGCTTTAGAGAAAGAGGAACACTCGCAGATGGTGCAGGTGAGACTTTTTATTAGCGGTGCTGAACTGTACAGATTTCTTCATTAGTGAGTTGTGGCAATGTAGTTCCTTCTTAGCTTGGATGGGACTTTGAACAACCTGATCTAGTGAGTGGCAGCCCTGCCCATAGCAGGGAGGTTGTAACGAGGTGACCATTAAGATCCCTTCCAGCCCAAACCATTCTGTGATCACTATGCATTTTCAGAAGTGCTCCTTAATATCTGAAGAACAATTGATTTGACTATTTTTGGTTCAAATAATAACTTTTAGTAAGCTATATGGAAGCATCATGCTAATGCTCATTGAGGACATAAACTGCATCCTTAATACATTGTAGTAATTCTTTTCTATTTTGTTAAAAAACAAGTTACTTTTTTACAAAACCCGCACAGTTTTTATTCTTTCAAAAAAATCAACACCATTTTCCCACCTTTTGGACTGAATCCCATTGTGCTAGGGGAATCCTAGACTTTTTTGACTAAGCAAGACAGCAGCACTTTGATACAGGGCACTAATGACAAACAGTTTCGCTGTAGACTCTCCAGCAGCAATTGTGAAGTAACTCACAAGCTGTATTTAAGGTCTGTTGTATTTGTGGATATTTAGGATACCATCTTTTGCATGTCACCCTTTAAGATGTAGTTTTTATTATTTAATTTATGTGGATAAACCAAACTGACTAACACACTGGTGTACACCAACCATTGGTGGAGAGGAAGCCACAGATGCTGTGCTAGGAGAACATGGTGTCACGTACCAAATGATGCTCTTTGTTGTTACAATATGATAGAACAGCTGAATACTTTCTGGCAAAAAAGTGTTTCTTGTCTTCATTTTTTCATATATTTAGGAAAATCACTTTGTTATATTGTACTTACTATGTGCATAAAGTAAGGACTGAGAAGAATAATTTCCAGATCTAAGATGCTTGACCTGCACATCAGAATTAGGCAAACTTCAGTGATTGTGTGCTGTGCTGTACTGCAGGTTTTCAGGAAGGAAGTGGAGAAGATGCCATTACACAAAACAGAGGGTTTAAGGGATTTGGACAAGGTGAGAGTAAGTTTTTTGTATTGACTGGTTTGTATGATGGCACCATACACTGGTCATTCTTTCTGGCTTTGCTCGTTCCCTGAGAACAAGCAGTCAGGAGTGAAAGCTTTGAAATGGCTTCTGTTCTTCAGCCAGATAAAAGGCACTTGATCTGCTCGTGCAAAAGTGGGCAAACTGAGTTACTGTGTGCTATGCTGTATTGCAGGTTTTCAAGAAAGAAACGCTGTAGATGGTGCTAGTACACAAAACAGGGGGTTTAAAGGATTTCGTGGTGGCTTCGAACAAGGTGGGAATAAGTTTGATGGTTTGAGCTTTTTTTCATACTGAGTGATTTGTGTGGGTACAGCATATGTTTGTTAAATCTGGGTTTGCTTGCTCCCTGGAAACTACCAGTACAAGGGTGAAAGCCATGAAGTGGTTTCTATTCTTCAGCTGTTTTGTGGAATATGAATGGTCTCTTTACGAGTGTTACTGGGTATAATACAGTGTAGGTTGGAGTTAATGAAGAAGTTGTTGGGACTGTTGCTCTGCAAATTTGTTGGAGGAAGTAGTACTGGCTTCAATTGTAGTATTTCATGATACTAATTTTATACCCTGTATCTGCTACGTGTCTGATACTTACAGGTACTAAAGGTGGGCAGAGGGATCAGTCTGGAACTCCTGGCTCTAGGGAAAGAGGAGCACTCGCAGATGGTGCAGGTGGGACATTTTAGTAGCAGGGGTGAACTGTACAGATTTCCCCATTGGTGATTAATGACAAAGCAGCTCCTTCCTAATTTTGTCAAATACTGTCATTGGTTTTTCTACCTGTTAAGAATCTTCTGCTAATGTTAGGTATCTTGGTTGTATGACTGCAAAAGACGTGTTTGTAACTTGTTTGAATTTTAGTTACTGGATTTTCATAGCTGTTGTGTTACATAGTCTTTTTTCTTTGTCTTGCTGCTACTGGTTTATTAATGCACAGTGAAGCAGAGATGCTAATCCCAAAATTGAAAGTAAGCCTTAAAGAACTTGCTAAGCTTTCAAACAATTGATCTAGACTTCTACCCTTCTACCTTCTCTAAGGGGAAGTAATTTATGTGTGTCAGTGCTGGCAAGTAAGGTGTATAGCTGTGACAAGCCACTTATTCCTGATTTTATTTCATTTTAATGTTGGGGGGTTTTTTGTTGTCTGCTAGGGATTTTTCCCCCATAGTCCTGCTGTATTCTTTACCACTGATGCTACTGTACTTGGCTATGAATATGTTGTCCTTCCTAGAGTGTAGTAATATATTATTCACAGAAATACCACAATTCAGATTAGGAATGGGATTAAACCAGTGTAATGGTCAGTGGATGGCTGATATTCTCCATATAAGAACATTTTTTGTGATACTCATAAAAAAACTTTTAATTGTAGAGAAGATGGCTAAATGGTTCTTTGCTCAGAGGATGAGTTGCAGTGAAGCACTGGAACAGGTTGACCAGAGGGCTTGTGGATACCTCATCTCTGGAAGTGTTCAAGGCCACATTCAATTGGGCTTTGAGCAACATGGTCTAGTGAAGGGTGTCCATCCAATGGCACAGGGGTTGGAAATAGATGATCTTTAAGGTTCCTTCCAACTCAAACCATTCCGTGAGCCAGTGATTAGTATATATTCTCAAAAGTGATACTTAACTAGTGAAAAACAATTTATTTGCATCTATTTGACTCAGTTCAACTCAATTTTTCAAATTTTTAGTTCAAATAATGGTTTTTAAGAATTGAAGTGTTTATAGAGGTAGCATGCTAGTGCTCATAGTGGACATAACTGTATCCTTAACACAGAATAATGATACCTTTTTCATGACCATGGTGTAAAGGATTAGTGTGTTAAAAACTGTTCTGGATATTAGTATGCAACAGTTGCACGTATCTGTGTAGAATTTCATGTGGAAAGGGAATTATTCAGAAAGAGTAGTACATTGTGTGGGAAGCCTGTCCATGTGTCATAAGAGCGTGTGTCTGGATGATAAAGAAAAGCCTAATTTAATTTTTGTGAGTAGCTCTTGACAGTGAGGTCTTTGAGTGAGTGTGAGATACAAGTGCTTTACAAGTTTGACTGCACATATAGGTAAATTTTAGGTCTCGTAGTATAAAATTAAATTCTGATAGAATGAATGTGTGGAATTTCATGCCTTCCTGAAAAATGGAGGGAAATCCAAATGACATCTCACTGAACTTAACTTTAATAGCTTCATACTTAAAATAGTTTTATTTTAACTTCTCTTTAAGTTTGTGAACTTAAGTGGTTGTGTTCTTAAGGTCCAAAGGTGACTTACGTGCCCCCTCCTCCGCCTGATGATGAACAAGCCATCTTTGCACATTATCAAACAGGAATGAATTTTGACAAGTATGATGAAAATGTTGTTGAAGTGTCAGGACTAGACCCTCCAGCAGCATTAATGGTTAGTGAACTGATTAATCTCACAGTTTACGTGAAGCATGATTTACAAGGATGTGTAGTGGGTTCAATATTTGCAGCCAATGAAAATACCAATTAAAAAATACTGAGTCTTGCAGACAGTGTGTTGTTGGAAGGAGGTGCTCCACATTTGAAAGATGAAGATTTGAATTCACAATAGCACTAACAAACTACATAAATGGTCCAGAGAAAGTAATACTGGATGTATAGGAAGAATAGTCATTAAATTTTAGAAGAATGCCAGTTTAGATATTGAAAGAAAGAGGTCTTTGGCAGCAGTTTCTGGGCAGGCTGGTATAGTTAACTTACTGAAGTCAGTTATTGGGGGATCTTCAAAAATGTAAATGAAGACCTGTTGGGGTGGTATTCAGAGAGGACACAGAGGTGCTTTAAAGTAATTTCTAGCCCTGTTCTTTGTGGTTGCAATTCATTGCTTAACATATAACTTTGGTTTTTATCTATACTGGGTGGCCAGTGTTTAAAAAGACAAAAGCTCTTTTTAGGGAAAAGAATGAGGAGAGAAGTGCAGAGGAGTTAGTAGTACCTGTATTGAAAGAGAAGATGCAGAGGTGTTCTTCCCATCCATCTTCTGAAAGGTGTTCTCGCTGAAGTTATACTGGTTTTTGTCACCTGTGTTGCTTTTTGGTCCTGGCTAGGAATGTTGTGCTTTAGCTATCCTTACCGGTTTTAGCACAGAGACCATGTGTAGCTCGTATGTGAAAGGAAACCTATGAGTTTCTGGTTTTTTGTGAGTTTACCTGCTTGAATCCAGGTGTGTGGGTTCTGAGCAATTTTCTCTTGAAACTAGTAAGACCAGCTGAAAGCCTTCACTGTCCTGCAAACAGTATTACTCGAATGGCATGAGCAGGTTTTAGAGACCTTTGGGGCTTTTACTTGTAGGAGCTATGGCAGTCTAAATGACTGGTGAGACTACCTCTGAAATTAACACTCTGTAGTATTTGGTTGCCTGTATTCTACAGTAAGCATTTTGGGTTTTAAACTTTTACCTTCTGTGATTGTGTAATAATTGTTAATAACTTTTTCTCCCATAGAGTTTTGCAGACACAAACATCTGTCATACTTTAACTGTGAACATTGCTAAAGCTGGATATTCTAAACCTACTCCAGTGCAGAAGTACAGCATTCCTATTATACTGGCAGGACGGGATTTAATGGCGTGTGCCCAGACAGGATCAGGAAAAACCGTAAGCATTTTGTGCACCATTCATTCTACTGAAAGTTTGTGACTGTGAGCTTTCAGGGGGATGCCTCACTCTTCCACATGTCAGGTGCTTGACTGCTTTTTGTCTAATGATTTCACTTGCACAGCAAGGCAGGTATCAGGCACAGATACGAATGATGATAGGGTTGTCACATTTTAGGCTTTATTCTTTATTTCAGTAAACTAGTGTCTTGATACAGCAGGCCAGCCTTCAGAGCTACAGCTGTGGATTTGGAAGTATAGTCCTAGAAACTGCTGATGAGAATACTCAGCAGTTGAAAATAGGGATTTTTGTCTTGAGTGAGGTTTTCTTGTTTAGTGGGTTTTTTGTTTGGTTGGAGTTTTTTTTTGTTTTGATTGGGTTGGGTTTTTTGTTGTTGTTATTGTTTGGTTTTGTTTGTTTTTTGGGGGGGTTGTTTGGTGGTTAGTTTTTTGTTTTGTTTTGGTTTTTTTTTATTCTTTTGTGTGTGTGTTCTGTGTGTGCTTTTGTTTTGTTTTCAAACTTAAACCAGATTGTGACTGTTGTGCGGGTTTGTCATACTTGGTTTGATGAAGTCTGATCTGCATCAGACTTGGTTTTAGGTGGTTCACTTTTAATCATGGATGTTTTGTTTTGGTTAGGATACTAAGTTGAAAATAGTCTCAACTCTTTAACCGGTCTATTGTACCCGAATCTAACCACTGACAGTTGGTGGATGGGAATGTTTGGTCATGAAGTGTAGCTTTTTGCTGTTCAGTTTAGTGTAGAATCCTAGTTTTGTTTTAATGTAACTTATTAGTTACTTCTTTTGAAAGACTTCATCCATTCACAGAAAGGGAAATATCCAAAGCCTGTTCTCTTAAGTATTCTGAATGCACTTGGGACTGCTGTACAGATGCAGTTTTGTGGGTAACTGCTCTTATGTGGAAGTTAAGTGGGCTGGTGTGGTGCAGCTGTGTTGCAAATGATCTGCCATTCTAGTAGTCTGGAGAACGTTAGTACATGATTACTTTACAAACCTGCTGAAGGTAACCTGTAGCTTTTAAGTGCACATTAAGGATGGTTTTGATCTTTGGTTACTTGGGTATGTCATCAGTGTATGGAACTGTATGGAAAGTTGGCTACGGGTGATTGTGTTCCTGTGTTACTAGGTTGTTAAGATCCAGAGAGATACTTTCGTACTGGTTAACAAGGAGAAATAAGCTTAAATGTTCTGTTGTGCATTCAGGTCAATCCTTTTGCAGTCTGATTTCCTTAATCATTGTGTGCACTATCATTCAAGCTTCAAGACTGATACGGAGATTTTAATGTGACTGATGAAAGCTTTTGAGACTAAACAGCAGAAATACTGCTGTGTGTTTTTTTCCCCCAGGCAGCCTTTCTTGTACCAGTCGTGGCCCAAATGATGAGGGATGGTGTAACTGCCAGTAGCTTTAAAGAGCAGCAAGAACCAGAATGTATTATTACTGCCCCAACTAGAGAACTGGTAAATCAGATCTTCCTAGAAGCAAGAAAATTTGTGTATGGGTAAGCTTTTGCACCGTTGCCTGGTTGCCTTGATTATTACTTTGCTTGAATCAGCAGTGCTTTATTTTTTTCATAAATACTTGCAATTTTTTCTGTGCCAATCTAATTACAAACACTTGAGTTTAGATTTTAACGAGTTCAGATTAATATTGGTTAGCAGGTTCTTGCTATATGACTAGGGATTTAAGTGCCTAATCTTTCTAATATTGAGGTGGGTGAGTGGGTGAATGGAAGGCATACTCCAGCTTGAAGAGGAGATAAGTATTCAGCTTGTCACTGATGAGAAAAGTGAAATTTCTTACGAGAAGTGTTAAGAAAATTTTCCTGTCTGACCATCCGGGGGCTACTCTGGCAGTCACTCTGGCACCACCAAGGACCTTAGCTGCTGGGACCGAAGTCCCTTTGCAGCAGGTGGCTCTAGTGAGCTGCTGGCTGCCCTGCTTGGCTTCCTACACACACCACTCAAGAGACTCAGAGGAGGTTTCCTCACTGACTCGACCCCAGGTTTCCCGTTGCAGAATCTCAGACCTCTGTTTCCTTCAAGTAATTTCATTGTTTTGCAGCAACATGTAACAGTTCAAGCAGGGTGTCTTCTGAAGGGACCCCTGAACAACAGAATCACTGGGCTTTTATATGCTCAAAGTTTATGTACCTAATATTCTGAGGTCTTTTTACTGAATTATTTGCTCCTGCAGAGTCTGGGTGTTGGGTCACCCAGCTAGTGACGCAGGTCCTTGTGTCCTTTGTTAAGCTAAGGGTCAGCACCAGTTTCATGGTCTTTTGCCTGGGCTCCAGCCATTTCTTGCCACCCAGAGGTCAGTCCGCAGCTTGCGCTGCAGCTGCATGCTGAGCTACCTGCACTAGATATATTCAATATGAAGGAACTTACTAGCTTGCCTTATGTAATTTATACTTGCTTTACTTTCATCTTGGCAAAATGGAGGTGGGTGTTACAGGTTTTAGTTAACTTTCAGTGATGGTTTCTAATAACTTACTTCCCTGTGTTTCTGGTGTTAAAAAGACGTGTCACAGTTCAAAGAAACTCGTCAAGCTTTCAAGACAGAACAAAAGGTCTAAACTTGTCACTGAAGTCCTTGAATGTTGTGTGAGAGCATATTTGTACTAGGTTTGTCATTAATGTTTTCACGACTAAGTAATAGGTTTTACTAGTGTACAGAAGAGAACTAAATCTATTGTATGTAAGTTTGTTACTCTTTGGAGGTGAAATGCAGAACAACATCACTCCAAAATCTGATGGGATAAATCATACTTGCCTTTGTTTAAGCAAACTTACTCTTGGAGGCTTTCTGTCTTCAGGAAGAATGATCGTTTGCCTACCTACTTACTAAACATGTTATTAAGAACAGCTTCTTAATCTCTAGAACTGTTACAACTTTGTGGCTGATTCTATTCATAATGCTATTTTAAACAAGATACAGATGATTTCACCATAAAATAACATTTGAATCTAGAAAGTTTCTCTTACAGCTGGCCTGCAGTAAAGATGAGAACAAGTTAAACAGTATCAGGATGTGAATCTGTGGTGTTTAAAGAAGAGTATGCATATTGATCAGTTCAGATTTATGATCTTAGGCTCTTTAATTCGTAAATAGGACTATGAAATATGTATACTAATAGTGGATAAATATTGAAATTGTGGTGTTCCAGAGGGAGTCTCTGTTCTTGACTGAAGCTTTCTGAACAGTTTTGATTAACTTAGAGAAAAATTTACCAGGTTTATCTGATCACCGTTGTTGTGTATGAAGCTGAATTAGTATTTTCAGGAGAAGACCATTTGAATTGGTGTGAAAATACTCATTGCATGCATGTAAAAATCCTAGCAGAAGGTTATAAAGATGAGCTTGTAAACATGCTTCAGAGCTGCATTAGGTAGTTCCTGCTTAGAGAAGTGGTTTTCTGCAGAAGAGTATCTGATGTAGCTCTGCTTGGTAGATCTAACCAGAAAGCTTAGTGGAAAGAACACTGAGTAGTATAGTCCTTGAGTGGATTTGCTGTCTAATCCTTGAATCACATGCTGTATGGAAAATGTGATTAGCTGCTTTACAAAGATTCCATGTGTGTAATTTTTATTTTGCACTTTTAAGGTCTGCAAAGATTACTTCTGAAGCTCTAGAGGCATACGTAGTGGTGGTTCTGCTTTTTCTGAGTATGCTGTATAAAAGGGGACAAAGTCTTAACACTGTTTTGGTTTTTACTCTTAGTAGGTCTCAGTTGAAGATGGAGGGGAATGCAAGTGAAATCAAGTGTTTGTTCCTAGCAAGCCACTTGGGCATCCTCTGTTATGTAGTGTGAGGGGGAACTTCAGGCTTACTTTGAGTGAGTTTCTGTTTCTTGATGCTGTTCTCGGGCCAAGCTGTATGCTGAAGGAGTTAAACCACTCTTAAACTGATTTGCGGTAGATGTGGATATTTTTTATGAATTTTCATGAAGCAATACTGTTTGCATGCTTACACAATTAATCCAAACCTTTTTCTACATAACAGAACTTGCATAAGGCCTGTTGTGATCTATGGAGGTACGCAAACTGACTACTCGATTCGTCAGGTAAAGCAAGGCTGTAATATACTGTGTGCCACTCCAGGAAGGCTTCTAGACATCATTGGAAGAGGAAAGGTAAGATCTTAATACTTCGTCTGAATTCCCTAAATACGCTTACCTAAAAGATTAAATACAATTTTTCATTCTTTAAAATTAGTAGAAGCAGAGATTGGTTTTCAGTGGCTCTGTCAGTATGCTGCCTTTGTACAGGCACTGAAATACCAGTGAGGTTTTCTTAGACTATCTAAATTCCATGAGGTTTTTGGAGGAGTAGCCTGAGTCTAGATCTCTTCAGTTCCTCTTAGAGCCAGATGGAAAATACCAGTCTAAATCAAAGTGGCTGCAGTGGTCATGGCAATAAAATTTTGAAACAGCTTCATTTAGTTCTTGTGGCATACTCCGTAGTAGCTGTTCACTTGCTGTCTTGTTTGTTTTGCTACAATGAATTTTTATCTGTCTGAAGCTATATTTTCATGCTGATTCAAAATGCAGAAAACTCCAGGTTATATAGTACTGTATTTGAATTTTTATTTTCCCAGTCATTGTAAATTCATATTGAAATTTTTACATGTTACAGTGGTGACTCAGTCATGTTCACCGTACAAATGAGGTTTGGAAAAACACTTGTTGGTAATGAACTGGAGATCAGTTTTCTGCAGCTGTCAGGCTTTTAGTCAAAAGTGATAGTCTTGGGCAGCAACAGTGAAGTTGTGATATTCTTAATAATGCTTTCTGACATAATTTTTTTTTTCAGAAAAAAAAGTTTTTTTGAGAATGAGAGAACCTTTCTAAAACTCAAGGCATAATTCCAGAATAGATGGGCTGAATTAATCAAATTGTTGATTTCGAGGCTCTATGTGTTTACGTTGCTGAACCAAGTTCTGAAGAACTATGATGTGCCTGCTGTTAAAACTAGGGCAAATTAAAAGGTTGAGTAGAGGCTGGGATGTAAACAAATCATAGTACTTTGAGTTTTTATTAACTTGAAAGTAATAAGTAAAAGGTGGATTTTGGCAATTAGGGTATTTTGTAAGTGTGTGCTGTCAGTGAACCAATAGTGTTTTTCTTTGGCTGAAATACTTGCAGATTGGTTTGCAAAATGTGAAATACTTGGTGCTGGATGAAGCAGACCGTATGCTTGATATGGGTTTTGGTGCAGATATGAAGAAGTTGGTATCTTTCCCAGACATGCCACAAAAAGACAAACGCCAAACACTAATGTTTAGTGCCACTTTTCCTGAAGAAGTTCAGAGGTGAGTAGAATAAAAATAGGAATACATCTGAAGATGTACTTGTATAGAACTTAATATCTGAAGAGTTAAGAACACTGCTTACTTTTAAAAGCTTACAGTCTTGTTTGAAAATACTGAAAACTATGATATTAACATTCCTTGCTTAATTTAAGCAGGGACTCTAAAACATTAACTGCTTAATTTAGGTTGGGGCTCCTAAGCAATTTAGGAAGTTGTCTGAAGGCTTTTTAATTCCACTCTTGCGGAAGTCTCCATGTTCCCTCTGCTGTTTCCTTGTTCCTTCCCCACCACATCTGTGAAAGCTCAAAACTGGTGATGTTGCTATTTCACCAGCACTGATAGCACTGTCTTTGGCTAGCGACACATACCGATTACTGCTCAACTTACCAGTGTTTCTGATATGTAGTTCTTCCTTATGTGGATGGTTGGTATTTATTTTCAGTAGTTTTAAAGCTTCTACAAATGGGTTTACAATACATCTTACATAATTACTACACATTGCATTTAAAGTTCCTCTTTCTTAAGGGAACAGTCTTCAACAGATGGTAGTATGGTTGCTGAGTAACAGAAAAAACAACGAATTCCCTGCAGGCAGATGGAAACTATTTAGTATTTCTTCTGCTTTTCGAGACTCTGACATCTGAATACTCACTGTTAAATCAGAAGAGTCAAAACTTCAGCTGGAGCAGTGCGAATAATCTTGGTGACTTTTGTGGTAGGGATGGATACTGTTAGAGTGTTGGTACCGGCCAGTCAAATCCTGACAACTTACTTTGGTCTCAGAAAGTCTGAAAGATCATTTTTGAGGCAGGGAGAAAATACTTTTCGGTAGTTGACTGTCCTGAATGAAAGAGGGGAATGGACTGCTTTCTCCCGTTCAGTCAGGTAGTGCTGACCGCTGATGTGGAAATGTATCCCCTTTCTTAAAAAACAGGACTCGCCTGTTGTGGCTTTGGTTCCTTGTCAACACCTCTTTCATGGGATTCTTTGTATGGAATAATAATCTTGTGGTGAACTAATAATGACCTTGTTTGCTCAGCTGGTAGTCAAGCATTCAGATGATACCTTACGCAAGTATAGTTTGTGTTCATTCTGTGAGTTTACTTGTTTCTGCGGGAATGTGGTCTTGCCTCTCAGTGTATCCTGGGAAAAGACCTGGCATGTGTATCTCCCTGTAAGATACGCAGTGTGCTCTGATTTGCTCAGGTTTTGGGTTTGAAAGAAGAATCTGGGTCGCTTGATCTCTAGGTCTGTTTTTATCATTGTGGTTTTGCTCATGCTTTTGCTGTGTATTTCTGTTGCATACTGGGGGATGAATCAAGAGGGCTGTAACTACCAGCATCTGAAAGGAGGAGATTCCTTGAACTATTAAAGACGTTTACTGTCTGCTTCTGTTTAATGAAAAAAGCCAACCGATTTACCTTTCTACTATCAGTCCTGCAAGATTTACGAGTGCTGGTGGAAGACTTCAGAAACCTGAGTGCTTGGATCGTGGTTTGGAAGTGCATAATAACATTAGAGTAATAGAAGCACTTAGGTTGGAAAAGACCCTTAAGCTGATCAAGTCTAACCATTAACCCAGCACCAGCAAGTGAACCACTAAACCAATGCCCCGAGGGCCACATCTGCACATCTTATGTTTTCTGGGGTGATGATTCCACTGCTTTCCAGGCCAGCCTGGTCCAATACTTGATAACTCTTTCAGTGAATTTTTTTTTTCCTAATTTTTTTTGCGTTCTGCGCCTCCCCTGGTTGCGGCTTTGAGGCTGTTTTCTCTTGCCCCTGTTGTTCTTGTAACCTTTTGAAACTGAAATGCCTAAAGGTAATGTTTGCATTTTAGAGTGTGAAAACCCTTCTTTTCTGGAGTCAGTTCATTCCTGGATTTCATGCTTTTCTGGTGCTGAAGTCAGGAAAGCTAATGATTTCTCCATACTCTGCTACCAGGAGAGCTTTAAACAGAATACTATTTTGGTAGTATTGGACAAGGTGCTTTCTTTGGACCTGTTGGGTTCAGATTGTCCTGCACTTCTGTTCAGTGAATATAATCAGATGTAGTTTTAACATAACGTTTGGTTTTATACCTGAATTTGTTTCTGCTATTACGTAGACCTTTGATCTGATAGTTGAAGCTCTTCCTGTACTTGTGAGTCGAGAGAACCATGCATTTTTCTAGTTGACTGGAGAACTTCAGTTTAGTGCTTGAGGCTTTATATCTCCCACTTAAAAGGCTGTGGTTTAATCCCGGCTGGAAACTAAGTACCATACAGCTGCTCACCCTGGAAGACTACTCCAAGGTCTCCCTGAAGCCTTCTCTTCCCCAGGCTGAACAACCTCACCTCTTGTCAGCCTGTCTTCGTAGGAGAGGTGCTTCAGCCCTGTTACCAGGTTAGTGGCCTCCATGAACTCATTCCAACAGGTCCACATCTTTCTTTTTCTGGGGACTCCAGAGCTGAACACAGGTGGGGTCGCACAATATCAGAGCAGAGGGGCAGAATCCCTCCCCTGCCTCGCTGACCTCACTGGTTTTGATGCAGCCCAGGGCACAGTTGGCTTTCTGGGCTGCAAGTGCACCTTGCTGGGTCATGTCCAGCCTCTCATCCACCAGCACCACCAAGTCTTCCCCTCCAGGTCTAGTCTTGATCCATTCTCTGTCCAGCCTGTACTTGTCCTGTCCTATCAGCCTGTGTAAAAGGTTTCTCTCCCTCTTCTTTTATAAACTGCCTTTAGTTACTGGAAGGCTGCAATAAAGTCATTCCAGGCTGAATGACCCCAACTCCTCAACTCTCTCAGCCTGTCTTCAGAGGAGAGAGGCTCCAGCCCTCTGATCACCATTGTGGCCTCTCTGGATCCTCTCTGACATGTCTGTCTTGCGCTGAAGATGCCACAACTGGATGCAGTACTCCAGCTGAGGTCTTAACAGAGGCAGTGGTAGAGTCCCTTGACCTGCTGGTCACACCCCATGCAGCCCAGGATGTGGTTTGTGTTCTGGACACAAGCAATGCAGACTGTTCTGCCTTTTTAAAAAACATACATAAGACTACTTACATTGTTCCTCACAAGAGGGAGGATGAAAGTATTTGTTGTAAGTGTTGCTTAAATGTAAATGAGAATATGTTATTTTGAAGCAAAAATAATTACATGGTATGTTTCATGTTGCTCAATTTTGTCTCTTTTTCAGGCTAGCTGGTGAATTCTTGAAAACTGACTTTTTATTTGTTGTTGTCGGACATGTGGGTGGAGCATGCAGTGATGTTCAGCAAAATATTCTTCAAGTTTCTCAGTATTTCAAGAGGGATAAGCTGATAGAAATTCTACACAGCATAGGTAACTTTCCTTAATGCCAGTTGTTTACCAGGGAAGTCAGAATTGCTTGCTTTTAAACTTACGTGTGAACGGTCACGGCTCTATGATTTTATTGTGTGTTACATGCTTTACAAGACTATTGATGAAGCTACAAGCAGAACTCGGGGAGCTGCAGGTTTTTAGGCATATTTGTTTAGGGGTATTTCATAGAATCATAGGATAGTTTGGGTTGGGAGGGACTTGTAAATGTCATTGACTCTAGTCTAATGCACAGTATTTGTCAATGACTCATCTCTATTAAGTATTAGCAGAGAACTTTCTTAGATGGCTTTCTGCTTTACGTGGTCAGTTACAATACTTCAGCATCTGGGGGTATTATCTCAAGATTTTAGGTGTATTAAAATTATTGTGTGAATGTTTGGGCCTGTATTTTATTAGTGTCTGGGATTTTTCCATTTTTCTGTAAGTATTAAGTTTTAATGCTGAAGACTGAATGTGAGTTTGGAATTAAGAAATGGTCTGTGGAATCTTGCTGTTCAATGCTCAGGATAATGTGAGTCTTTTAGCCACATGCTGTAGAAAGGGAATGCATGCTTGTCACAGGGAGCAATGTTTGTTTCCTCCTTTTATTGAGGAGAAAAACAGAATGTATGTGTCTTCACTCAGTTTCTGTATTGATCTAGAAATTGATGGATTGAATTTAATTAGCTCAGAATAGGCAAAAAATGACAGCCATACTTTAAAGACGTTATTCGAAATGTGTGCCTGTATTAGGTGTTAATATAGATAAGTGCTACTCTAAATAGTGAAAATGCAACATGTTTCAAACTGCTGTGGCTTTAAACTTCTGTTCAACATAGGTAATGAGCGAACCCTGGTCTTTGTGGACACAAAGAAAAAAGCAGACTTCATTGCATGCTTTCTTTGTCAAGAAAACATACCAGCCACTAGTATCCATGGGTAAGTATTTTTAAAGTGAAAGTCACCTAATGCTGTGTCTTGTAAGAAGGTTTTATTGAGAACTCACGTTTGGCCATATCTGTGTACTTTAGCTTGCCATGTGTTCTGACAGACACCAGAATATCAAGGTTGAAGAAGGGCTAAAATGGTCTTCACATGCAGATGCAGGGTGTTTGTATGTATACTGTGGCTGTTGGATTTGTAGGTGTGTGAAAGCCACACAGCTTTTGAGAAGGTCTGGCCTTCCATTCCTGGCAAGCCTGAATTGCTAACCCATAAGCTCCTTGTGTGGGAGGAGGTTCTTACTACATTTCTGTAGAACTATTGTACTTTGAATTGAAGTATCCTTATAAAGATAATAACTGGTTCAGTGGATGCTGTTAAACTGTCATTAAGGTTACTGGTTTCTGATTCATTTTACCTTTTTGAGTTGGAGTTAGGATAGTTACTCTTCTCTGGAGTAGTGGTCATACTAGGCTCCACTAAATATCCTTTGTT
Source organism: Melanocharis versteri (assembly GCA_013397845.1). Classification (NCBI taxonomy): domain Eukaryota; kingdom Metazoa; phylum Chordata; class Aves; order Passeriformes; family Melanocharitidae; genus Melanocharis; species Melanocharis versteri. Next base: position 19,220 of record VZTG01009997.1, on the reverse strand, counting down.
AAGATCCTAAAGAGCACTGTTTAGCTTTCTCATTTTTTTTCTTATTTGGACGATAAAGAACGTGAGTGAAATTCTGACCCACTGTAGTTCACTACTGGATAATCTGTAAATATTCTTCAAACATGGAAACATCAGAGCAAATCTAGTTTTCTTGTCATGATTATAAACAGAAGACAAGTTCTGTACTGTTGACTGGCCACAGTTTTTTTTAGTACATCTGAAACATGGCCTGTGCAGGAGTCTATGTAGACTTTGTCTTTTCTGTTCTGGCTCCCTGCTACAAAGCTGTAGGAAAAGTACTTGTAATCAATAAAGCAAGTGGGTTTTCTTAAAAAGGCAGTGAGTTTCATGCGTAATTATCTCCAGTTCTTTTAAAAAACCTCAATTTCTCTAGAGACTTAGTTGCTCTGTCTTGCTGCTCCTCAGTTAAAAATTCAGAAAACCTAAACTGGGCAGCATATGAGTTGTTTGGGTCTTTGGTTTTTTTGCATCCATTGTCCCTCAAGAGCTTCTTTCCCATGAAACGTGGCATTTAAATTGTACCTTAAATAATACTGCAGATTTTTTGAGACGTCCATTCTAACCCTTGCTTTCTTTGTAGAGATAGAGAACAGAGAGAGAGAGAAATAGCTCTTCAGGACTTTCGTTCTGGAAAATGTCCGGTTCTTGTGGCAACCTCAGTGGCAGCAAGAGGTCTGGACATTGAGAGCGTCCAGCATGTTATTAATTTTGATCTTCCTTCCACCATTGAAGAGTATGTACACCGAATTGGGCGAACTGGTCGTTGTGGAAATACAGGGAAAGCGGTTGGCTTCTTTGATAACACTTCAGATGGTCATCTTGCACAACCTCTTATTAAAGTGCTTTCAGATGTAAGTTTCAAATCTTAAGGCTTAACTTTTTCTGTTCTTTAAGGTTTCACTTGAATGTACTGAGCAACTGTTACATTTTTGGTACAGTTATGGAGCTCTTAATCTGAATTGGTAAAGCAGACAAAGTATCTGAATTGGTTCTCCTAATTGCATAGGCTCAGCAGGAAGTTCCTGTTTGGTTGACAGAAGTTGCTTTTGAGGCTGAAGGAGGACGACTCCCAGTTAATACCCAAAAGGTAGGTTTGGAAATTAACTGAAAGTCTTGGCTGTTAGAACTTTGTCTCGGTTTAAAAGTGTCTTTAGTGGTATATATCCACAGTAATGCCACTGAAACTGTTTTGACTGTAATTGTGTCCTTTTTCTTAGTTGTGCATCTTCAAAGAATTCAGTATTACTGAAACTAATTTTAGACAAGTTGCCTGACTTGGGCTCTTACAGTGTGGCCCCTTACTAGATGCTGTAGTCTTGATGTATGAAGTCAGGATTCCTCTGGAAGAAAATGTTCGTGCAAACTTACACAAAAGCTGTAGTTCACAAATTTCTCTACTGCCCAGATAGTATGGGACCAAATAGTTGCTGATTGTACAGTTACTGTTCGTTACAAATCACCCGGTCAAGTAACTAATTTGACTGAAAACTTCAGCTAATTATAGTTAGATAAATGCCCCGCTCTGGTCCGTGTCGAAATTCTTAATGTGTGTGACGGGGAGAAGCCTTCTAATCTCTAACTGTTGCTAATTTTAGGATTTAAATTCTGTGCGTACTCCTATATGAAAGCCTTTCCTTCATGTCTTGATTCCATAAGAACTTTATCATATCTCAGTTGCTTCTAAATGTTACAAATGTACTTCCTTTGAGACCGTAGTAGAAATAATTGCTGTCACTGCTTACACAATGTCTGAAGCTTCAGTTCAAGCTCTGACCTTCCTTTCATTAATTATCTTTTCCCATACCATAATTATTGAAAACATTGGGTGGTTTGGGTGTTTTTACCGGGCTGGCTAGTTCCCTTACTAGATCTGAATCTTGTTTTGGAGGTGCCTTCATGAGATCTCAGTTACACAAATGTTGCTTCCTTCTCGCACTTGCAGCCTCACATTACAGCTGTTGTGTATGTTTGCATGAACCTTTTTTTGCAGAGTAATTCTTGACTCAGTGGATCTTTCTTGTATATTCCAGTTCAAGGACACTTTATTTTTGGTTTTTTATGAGATTGCTTTCAAAGGTGGATCTCACTAGATTGCTTCCAAGTGCAGATCTCCAGCCATTGTGTAGTGTCTCCCAGCATTTCATGAAATCCATCATTTCTAGGTCCAAGTCTGTCCATGTCCTTTACAACCTCCAAGTTACCAAATCTGACTGTGACTTTTTGTCCAGAATAGAATAGATTTTCGTGCGAAATCTTGTCTGCTTGCATTGGGAATACTGCCCTTAATATGAAATACGTGCAAGTGCACCCACTCTTTGAGTTGGAGATCCTGAGGTTCTAATTCTTACGAGACCTTTTCATGCCAGTCTGACAGAAACTCTGCATTTGTAACCAGCCCAATTTTCCATGAAAAGGCCATTTGATAATCAAATGATGAATTTGAAAGAGGAATCTGTTGAAGGATCTTACCTGATTATTTTGAGGCAGTCTTAGAGATTACTGAGCTTTATTCTTTTGGCAAAGGAAAAGACTTTTACTGGGAAGGTAATGCAGACAGTCATTCTTCAGTATGTAGTGGAGGAGGAAGTTTTTTTCCCCACAGTTGTATGAACTGATTTGTGTTGGGTAAGAAAAGAAGTTGGGATGTGAACTGTGTGAAGTGTTACTCCCACACTTGATAAAAGCTGAGGTTGATTAAGCTGCAGTAATTTCACACCAGGGTCAAAAACCCTTGTGTATAGGAGGTTAATGATGGAAACTTTCTAAGTGTTCAGATTACATTGAGGTAGATGCATGCAGAAAGCTCAAATTGTTTTGTGGTGACTTACCATTAAGTGATTGAAAGTGTTAAAAATTCTAAACTAGGACCTGTTGTGTTTCCTAGAATTACAGAGGCAGAGGCAACATGAATTCAGGAGAAGTAAAGATGGAGTGTTCTGCAAGAGAAATGGAGTCATGGGATTAAACTACTTTATACCAAACTAGTTTGTATTCTGTTGTGCTGTAAGTGAAATGTTGCATGAGAAGATAATCTTGCGAAAACCTAGTTTGGGAAGGAGCTTTATGTAAGGGTTCGTCTAAACCTTGTTCTTTTTTTGTAACGTGTCAGTTAAAATGTTGTAATCTTGTGTTACAGTGATTTGAGGATCTGTTAAACAGCTCTTAAGCCAGTTAATAAAAGTTTGAGAAGTGCACTTCAGTTGTTGCCTCTGTATCAGCTATGTTTTATTGCTGTTTCATGAACTTGTATTACTTTGATGTGCGTGGAACATTTGCATCTGCATATGGAACTAAAGGTCAGTAGCTACACCCACAGCTTAGTGAAAATACATGTTTTTTACAGAGCCATCTTCAGAGAAGGATGGAGCCCTGTGTTGCATCTAGTAGAATGTTTTTAGCTTTGACTGACATAAATACACTTCTGCTATTTCTTGTGGAAAAGTTCGCATTAGAAAAAGCGTGGTGCCTTATATCTAAAAATTTTTCCAGGCTTGCAGAAGCTATAGGAGGTAAGCAGTCACTAACAGTTTTAGATTTTTGTAAAGTTGCTTTTTCTCTGAAGTTTTTTTTCCTTATCAATACAGTATGCTACAAAGATGCGTATCATTGGGTCCCCAAGAAAAAGGGCAAGGTCGTATTTTGTAGTATCTTGCACAGCTGGACAAGCTTACAAGCTTCTCATGGCTTGCTATTTAGCACATAATGCTGAGCACTGTTTCTTGTACAAGTCTTCCAGCTTAATCCAGGGAAATAATACTTCTAACCTCTGCTTACAGGAGTGAAGTCTTAGTACCCAAATTAGTGAGAATCAGAACTGGCTGGGCAGTACTAGGGAATCTCTCATTGTGGAAAAGTGGGCTGTCGTTCTTTTTATAAGTATCTTTTCAAGACTGTTTACTTAAATACCTGCTTAGAGAAATACTGTTATTTTTGTAGACTGTAATTTTACTGCTATATATTATGCAAAAAGAGTAAAGTCTTAATTGTGTACTTGGAAGTGACCTGAAAGGATAGTGTACTTAAATTGCAACTCATAAGCAGTGGATGTATTTACGGGTGATGTTAATAATTCAGAGTAAAATACCCTGGGTAGTATGACTTCTTTTCCTCAGAAGTATCTTTGAAGATTTTTGCATCCATTCTGAATTTCAGGTAAATTGAGGGTGCTTTTGATGTGTGGCTACAGAAAGTGCAGGTGAACTGTAACAGTTGGAAGAAGCTGTGAGATGATAAAACTTGTCCGTCTCTGTGAAGAGAAGTCAAAGGAAAGAGTTACTTGTAACCTAGAGTAAATATTTGAAGGGAGCCTGGTTTAGCATTGTTTAAAGGACCACTTAGATCACTGGGTGTTTTTTGCTTTGTCTCCCATCTTACAGCTTGTGAGTTGTGGTCAGGCAACAGAGGGAGTTATGCAATCATTACATTTTCTATAAAACAAATGTTCTGGCCCCATTCTTCATAATCATTTGCACAGGAAGGTGCTAAGAAAAAAATTAATGGCTGTTCTAGCATAGAGCTGCAAGCTCTCAAAAAATGGAGCTAATGAACCAATCCCTAGAATGGTATTGAAATAATTCAAAGATGAAAAGTCATGTTTACTACTTTTTATTAGAAGGTGAGAGTTGGAAGGACCAAGTGTGCTGTGAAGGAGAAATAGAATTAAGACAAATAAAAACTTGAAGAGCAGTATTTGCAGGAAGATAAAATATTCAGTTTTGGTTTAAGCTTTGTGGTTCTTTAAGTAAATATTTAATCTGCAGGAAAATATTTCAGTGTGATTTTTCAGCTGGAGGAAAATGCTGACAAGGGAAGTTGGGGTAGGGAATGAAATGCACTGTCAGCTGCCTGTTTATTTTATCTTTGCACTCAAGTAATCTTACATGGAGAACATGCTGAAAAACTTACCGGAAAATACCATGTCAATAGCTTCTTCATTCAAGATAATCTTGCTGTCCTGGTGGCAAGTCAGGGTAAGTGCTCTTAAAAGGTTTTGCTAACTATTTAAACCTGAGAACAATGTAACCATGCACCTGTGATTCCATTTAGGGGATTCTACTACCTGTAGTTTGTGCTGAACTGGGGTCATTGGATATTTTTTCCCCATATTTTACCTCCATGTTTATGTAAAGATTGCTATTTGTATTGGAACTTTACTTCAAGGTTATGTTGAAGGTTCTTGACAGCGTAGTGTTGAGAAATAACATCAAACCTTTCATTGAACAATGAACATGGATTTTTTTCATGTTAAATTCAGTTTTTGTGGGATGTGTAGAACAACATTGACAGCATGTGTTTTCTTTTAATGCCAGTTTGAGCACAGATTATGTCCAATTCTTGTCACTAAAGGAAAATACAAATTAGCGTGTTGGTTTTGAATTGCCTGGTTTTTGGTAGTGGGGTGGGCCACAGAGGTGGCTCCTGTGAGAAGCTGGAAAAGCTTCCACCATGTCTGGCAGAGCCAATCTCTGATAGCTCTGAAGATGGACATGCTGCTGGCCAAGCCTGAGCCGATTAGAGATGGTGGTAATGCCTCTGTGATAACAGATTTAAGAAGAAAGTCAAAACAAAGTGGGTGCACAGGTTTTTTTTCCTAGTCAGCAAAGAGGAGGAGGTGAGAACGTCGGGAAAACAACGTGGTGACACCCAGGTCAGGGGAGGAGGTGCTCCAGGCACCGGAGCTGAGATTCCTCTGCAGGCCATGGTGAGACCATGGTGAAGCAGCTGTGCCTCTGCAGCCCGTGGGGATCCACGGGGGATGCAGAGATCCACCCGCAGCCCGTGGGGAGATGCCCACTCCAGAGCAGGTGGATGCCTGGAGGAGGCTGTGATCTAGCGGGAGACCTGATGGAGAGAGGGGGCCCCTGCTTCCAGGCTGCAGCAGCCTGTCCTTGGAGGACTGCACCCCTTGGGAAGAGAGCCACACAGTTTTGGGAGGAGTGTGTGCCTGTGGGAGGGACTCAAGCTGCAGCAGTTTTGGGAGGACAGCAGCTCATGAGATTGGAGCTACGCTGGAGAAGTTCATGGAGAACTATCTCCTGTGGGAGGGACCCCATGGTCTCATGGGGGAAGGACTCCTCTCTCGGAGCAGTGGCCTTATTTGACTTATCATCCTTCTCTGATTTTGTTAGTAATAAGTTCACTTTGTACCTCTAAGCCAACCCTGTTTTGCCCTTGGAGTGTTTTGTCCCCGGTCCTTTATCTCAACTCATGAAGCCTTTGTTAATTTTTCCCTCCTCTCTGCCCAGGTGTGGCAGGGGAGGGTGAGTGAGCAACTTTCTTGGGTGCCTGGTGTTTGGCCAGTGTCAAACCACGACAATTAGTAATTTACAGCCTGTGATCTGGAGCTGTTCATGTGCTATGGACGAGTTGTAAGGAATCTTCAGGCAGTAGCTGAATAAAGCAAAATTTTCACAGTATGCTTAACTTTGCTGATTAAGCGCTGCATCTCAACTTGAAAATTATGGCCATAAGAATTGAAGCACTGTAAACAAGAGTTCTGAAAAACAGAAAAAGAAAGAATGTCTGCAAAACTGATACCAAGTTGATTAAAATCCTCCAGAGTGTTGTGGCAGATAGGAAAGAAGACTATAGTCTGCTGAAGACATTATAAACAGTCTATTCTGAAAACATCTCTGATTGTTGATAATACTTGTGGGAATTTGCATTCCCCTACAAATTAGCTTTAAGAATGCCAAAGAATGGACCTCTTTTGTCTCTCTTCATTGACCTCAGTTAAAGGGCTGGGAACGAAAAGCAAGCTTGCTGAATATTTTCAGTGTGTCAGCTGGCTTTATGCAAAATCTGTATTCCTGTTTGATTTAAGATGAAGTGTAAGGCTTCAATGTTAGGTAATAGTAAGGGGTTTTTTTTTTAATGTTAGCCAAGTTTAGTAATATGAATGTGCTGTCCAGCAGTTCCAGGGAATTCCCAAGTGACACAAGAGGGGGATATTTGACATCTGTCACAATTTTGTCTTCAGTGACACCATAAATGTATGGGTCTTGGTTAAATGTGGATGTCTGTACGTGTCCTGTACTTAAGAAATTGTGAAAGGTAAAAAAACTGTTCTGTCATTGCAGATTTTACTTTTTTGGATGACTACTGTTGTGTGTGGTTAATGTCAGTCTTGGGCAATGACATTTCTTATAAACCCTCAGTTATCTGAGGGTTTTATGGTATGATTGTTTCCATGTCTTAACTCAATTAACTAATAAGCAACAGTAGATAAAATCATTTGACTATGGAGTGTGTGGACCAAGGATGTGAGAATCTTACATTTAAGCACATTCTCTTCAAATTTATCTGATTTTTTTATTTTTTCTAGATAGCTCAAAGAAAATGTTGAAATCGGTAGAACTAATTCTGGACAATACGTTCAGTAGAGCTTGAAATATAAACATTAAATGTTTATTATTTTGTGCTGTTTATTTCCTTCGAAGTAACTGGTGCAATCTTTGGCACTTCTAAAGGTAATGAATTTTGCTTTTATTTCTTTTTATTAAGCAGAAAAAATATTCTGGTGTGAAAGGACACTTAGAGGAACTACTTTGTATTCAAGACTGGAGAGTCAGCTCCTTGTTCAGAGTTGACTAGACAAATTATTTGGGAGCCAAACTGCTGAAAATGTCTTCCTCATTATGCTAAATAAATCTGACTTACCTTTCAGAGCCTGATATCCATATGCAAGTAAGAATAATGTTTTTTATTTTCTCACTGTAAATGTACATGTTGCCTGCTGATACTGTCTTAGAAAACTATGGACAATGGCTCTAGTCAGCTAATTTCAGTGTTATATGAGCTTGTCATTCTTTCTGCAGTGCAATACTATCAAGCAGGATTTCCTTGCACTGTTTCTTTTCCCTCCTTTAACCAAGTCAGATAAAATAGTTTTCAATACCGAATCCTTAAATATCTCACAACTTTAAAGAATGCTGTGCTTTGCTCACTCTCCACTCTTCAAAATGAAATATGCAGAGTCATAGGAGATGGGATGGTTGTTTACAAAGACTTGTCATCCTGGAAAGATGAATGAGGTTTGTACTGAAAGAGCAAATGTTTGAAAAAGTACTGAAAGTTTGTACTTGACTCAACTTTGGCTTTGTAGTGCCTTTCCCTTTACCACTAGTAGTAGGGAGATGAAAACAGGCAGATGACTTCTCAATAATTCTTTCTTAGTAATTCTTTGTCTTCATCAACTCTGCCCCTCCACTCCTGCTGCTTAAAAATGCCGGGTTTCTTCCTTTAGAGTCATTAGCATGTATCAGTTGAAACTGTGAAGCTATCCCTGCAGCAGTATTTCTTGGTCTAAATATGCCAGTCAAATTAAATGATACTGAAGACCTATGTTTCCTTAAGAGATTCTGTATTATAAGGTTGTATGCAGCATACACAAATGTACTAAGCAAAGGAACATTCTTCACCAGAACAAATTAATTTCTGAGCTTGCAATAGAAACTTTTTTGTAGTAGTTGATCAGCTCATTTAGAGATCACTTCTAGAAATTAATATACTTGCTTTATTCACATTTACCGTGTAGACTGGTGAATATGTAATCCACCCTCTCTGAACCACTTTGGGAATTTTTGTGCATGTAGACTGCAAGTACAATATATACAGTTTAAGAATACAAAGCAGTGGTTTACTAGAAGGTGTAGATAACCGATAGCATGTCAATCTTGACTAAATGTTAGTGTACTCTTCATAATACATCTGACAAGTCATGAGGAAAAACCTGACCTCAGACCACAGGAACAAAAAAGCCCAGCCTCACCAAATGAAGACTTGGTGTCCTGACTCCTTGGAAGGTACAACTGGGGGTAGCCAGGTAGGAAAGAGAGGAGCTGAAATCATTCTATGAATCCTTTATAGGAATTTCAGAGACTTGGAAACAAGTAATGTGTCTGAGACATTTCCTAAACTGTCATATTCCGGAAATGTGGTGCCTTAGCGAGTACCTGCACTGTCTCAAATTCAGGTTGGTCATGCTTTATACTGTAACTCCTCTCCAAGCTACAGATGTTTCATTTTATAAAAAGCAGTTGTACTTCCATATTGTATACTTCAGTCATCAAGATTTACCTCAGATTTGCAGGTTAGAGATTCGTTAGTGAAGTGCTTTACCTCTTAACCATTTTCCACTCTGAACTGTTTCACACAAAGTACTTAGTGTCGTCTACCTGGACTTTAATAAAGCCTTTGACACAGTTTCCCACAGCATTCTCATGGAAAAGCTGGCAGCCCATGGCTTGGACAGGTGCTCTGTTCACTGGGTAAAAACTGACTGGAGGGCCAGGTCCAGAGAGTGGTGGTGAGTGGAGTTACATCCAGCTGATGACCGGTCATGGGTGGGGTTCCCCTGGGCTCAGGACTGGAGGCAGCACTGTTTAATATCTTTATTAATGATCTGGTGAGGGGTTTCNTGGAGTGAGGCCAGAGAAGGGCAGTGGAGCTGGAGAAGGGTCTGGAGTACAAGTCCTGTGAGGAGCAGCTGAGGGAGCTGGGGGTGTTTAGCCTGGAGAAAAGGAGGCTCAGGGTGACTTAAAAGGAGGTCGTATTCAGGGGGGTCGTCGGTACCTTCTCCCAGGCAACCAGTGACAGGATGAGAGGAAATAGCCTTAAGCTGCACTGGGGGACGTTCAGTTTGAGTATCAGGGAGAAGTTCTTCATGGAAGGGGTGATTAGGGATTGGAATGGGCTGCCCAGGGTGCTGATAGAGTCACCATGCCTGGAAGATTTCAAAAAACACTTGGACTTGGCCCTTAGTGCTATGGTTTAGTTGACAGGGTGTGTTCGATCAGAAGTTGGACTCAATGATCTTGGAGGTCTTTTCCAGCCTTAATGATTCTGTGGTTCTGTGACAAGTGGAAATGGCCTCAGGTTGCACCAGGGGAGGTTTATATTGGATATTCGGAAAAACTTACTAAACGAGTCATTAAGTATTGGATCTGGCTCTCCAGGTTGGTGGTGGAGTTGTAATCCCTGGGACTGTTCAAAAAATGAGTCAACATGGCATTTTGTGATATGATTTAGTAGGCAGTGGTAGATGTAAGAGAAGAATGATAAGCTGTTCTCATCTACATAGCCTCTTTCTTTTTCTGTAGCCTTTGTTAAAGTAGATGTGAGAAACTTCATTGCAGGTGGTTATTACAAACTGCTGCAGCTCTCCCTTCATAGTGACTTTCTGCCAACAGTAACTCATGCTGCTTGTAGTTGTCATAAAGAGTCTGCTCACTGTGGTCTTGGGGTGGAAAATTACAAGAAATGGCACTTTGTAGTCCTGCTATTAAAGCCACATGAGATTTTCAGTAATTCCTTTAGCCTGTTTGTACAAATGGGTTTAATTATGTTTTGCTGCTTTTGCAATTGTAGTAAAAATTTTGGGAATCTTAAATTACTGTAGGTTGAAAACATGTAAAAAACTCTGTAATAAACCACTGAAGACATTACTCTGGGAATAAAGCATCCCTTCTTTGCCAGCATTTTGACAGATTGCAATTACAGCTGTTGCGATGTTGCAATGCTGTAAAAGAAGATGTGATGGGAAGGAAGTATTGCATAGTTCTCTATTCTGAAATTGATAACAGCTTTGTGGCATTCTTAGCAAAACACCTGATTATTTTCTTGAGGACAAAGGATGAAGAAGATTCACAAATAATTGCTCTTAGGCATTAAAACCTTTCTGTGTGTATTAAATGTTGGTAGTTGCACACTGCACAACATAGTAATTGGTACATTTCTTATGTCTTTTGATAGGTTTGAGCAGTTTGTAGAGTCTGCCTCTGACTCTAATTTGACATTGTTTTGTACGTGCCCATTGTAGGGACGCTGGCTTTAGGCACACGATGGATTGTGGTGGTCCTTTCTCTCTCCCCCTAGCCCTTTACCAAAAACCCACTGTTGTGTGCTTATATAGTAGTTCAGGGGCTAACACCAGTTTCCATGCCAAGTGTGTAATTTACTAATAAAACTTTCTGATTGATTGCGGACCCTTTAACTTGTCGTTCCTTTTGACCAGTGAGCATTTACTAATCTTAAGTGCTTCCTTCCCCTAAGAGTGGGTTGTCACAATCATTGTTGCTTATTGAGCAATGCGTTACATAAGCTTGGGCAATGCGTTGCATTTAAACTGAGGCTGTAGTCATAAACCAGTAATCTAAGAGCATGGTTTTGAGGGTACAGCTGTTGTTGAATTTTTATGTTACACTACAATGAAATTTAAGAACGGCATAGATTTTAACCTGTTAGATGCAGCCTTGCATGGAGGTTGGTGCTAGTAGATTTCTAATGACAGGCTACTCACTGAAAAATGGAGTTATGCATATTCAGAAATTTATATCAAAATCAGACTAATTTCACATGGTTTTTCTTCCGCACAAGTGAAATCACTAGGGAATAGAAGGACACTCATGGTTTTTATTTGCGTTTTGCAATGGCGTAAGTCAATGAAAGTCTGTTCTCATGCCCTCCTCTTTACATTTTGAGGGATGAAGTGGTTCAAATCACTGGCATAAGTAGAAATTAGCCTAATTAATTTCTTGGGTAAAACCAACTCTGCAACTTGCTGAGGTAAAATTCAGTATACGTTTTCCATTAAACCTGCTTTTGCTAAGATGGCATGATTAAATGCTGCAAGGTCAATTTGCAGGCTGGTCAATGAAAACGCACTCATTTTTTCCACTGAACTACAAAATTCTCTACTCTGTGCCAGTGTTAATTAATACAGGCTCACTGTAATTTTACAGTGGTCAGTAACTTTATAGGGTGTGCTCATACATAACACAGAAGATATGTTTTTCGAAACTGAACTACTATGGGTAACAAATTGATTTGCAATGAGGGTCAGATTTTTAGCAGTAGTTCTGCAGTCTCCTGTCTCACTCTGCCAACATAGACAGTGGAAATGCTTCCCTTTAAGAAGGGGTACCATTTGGGATCAACCAATCCCCGGAGCAGTTACCCCTGAATCACCAGCCCAAACAATACTGATAGAGAGGCATCAGCAATGAAAACAGTTGAGCCTTTCTGTGGAAGGCACTTCCTTCCTTGTGTTTCAGGAACAGTAGTTTCACTTTGCTCCCACCCTCAGGACAGAAGAGTTAGTTCTTCTAGAGCATTCATGTGCTAAGTGAATAAAAGCGTCTGTAAGTGTGGATATGGAACACATTTTTTGGCAGGATTTCTGTTGTACTCTAAAGGTTTCTCGCCTTCTGTGCCAAATCACTTTTGGTAAATGACATCACTTTTGCCCCATGTTTTCCTCTTTACTGTTAACTTATGGTTACAAATGGTAGTAGCTGAAGCAGCTACTGATGCTATCTATTAAGTGCCTTCTGCATCCTGTAATCTCCTAAGTGCTACTGCCCAGTCCACACCCAAACATTTAAGACTGGAAGCTTTAATGGAAGCATGTATGTAGCCCTGAGGCAGGCAGAGGAATGACTCAGGGTTTTTGAAAGTTAAACCAATGTTTAACTAGTCTGTTAGGTCTGGTGCAACTTTACATCATTTTGAAAGATTGAGCAGCCAACTTTCAGTGTGTCGGTAAAAACAATGTATGAATCTGTGAGAACAGGCAACTAATCAGACCAAGTCTAGAACAGAAGTTCAGTAATTAAAAGTAATTAAAGGTCTGGTCCTGCCTTTTCTTTTATTCTCACTAAAGAAAAAAAAAATCTGCTATACCAAAGAGCGCTTAGGTTACAGTTTATGTCTACTTCTTTTGAATCACGCTTCTGTTTTATCTGTTACCTCATAGTAAAACAAATGCAAGTTTTCAAAATATCACTATGCATACTGATGTATACTTCTAAATAGCAAGGGGAATTTAGAAACATAAAGCAGTTTACAAGTTTACAGTGCAGCCTCACATTGAGGTTATGGATGATGGGGAGATGGCAACGTCATTCAAAATAAAAAGGGAAGCAAACGGGCTACCTGGCTGAATCTGATGATTAGCTGAAGAGGGTGAAGGCTAATGAGTGATCTGGAAGTTGGAGTGGGTGTTGAGCTTGTTGTGTTAAAATAGGCTGAAAAAACCTGAGCTGCACAAATCATGGAAGTTGAAATGCATCAAGCTACCGCTTCTGTTGGGTGTGACACTAGCGCAGGATAAACAATTTGTTGTCTGTAATGGATCTCTTCCCGAATTGGGGCTAAGACCTCTTGATGTACTGATTGCATTATTAAAATTCAGTATCTGTTCTTGGAGAACGTCTGCTTAGCAAGGACTGTCAGTGCTTAATAGGAGGCACATTACTAGGGACTTTGGATTTCCATTTACTAACTACACAGCATCTCAATTGCAGCGTTCCTTCTGATTTTCAGTCCCGTTATTCCTTTTTATGTTGCTGATGGCTGCAGTGTTCTTCCAAGCCATTAAGTGGAATACATTTGTTAGTTTTAAAAGGGATCACCACTTGAATTGTTCCCCTGCCTGTGCCCTAAAAGATGCATGAGGTGCTTACGCCTGAGGGCTGGTCCCCAACACTCTTGTTTCGCTGCGCGTGTTCGTGCGACCTGAAGGCGCTCCCGGCTGGACCCAGCCGCTCCGAGGATTCCGCCGCATCGCTCTGGAGCAGCGGCGAGGCGGCTGCGGCCGCGCCCTCAGCCTGCGCGGCGCCGGGGCTGCGGCCCTCCGACACCGCTGGTCCCGGCGGCGCGGGTGGGGGTTTCTGGCCTTCGGAATTACGGGAAAAAGCGTTACTTGTGTTCAGCCGGGCAACTTCCTATTTTGTCCGCCCCTTCGGTGTCGCGGGGAGGCAGAGGCCCCTGTTAAACCAAACGCGCGTTCTGCGGCTGAGGTAAGTGGAAAAGATGTTTTTATCAGAGGTCCCTCTGTTCATTTTCCTTTATATGAAGTGTGGGAGAGTGTGAAACTCTTCCCCGGACTGTTACTCGCGTGGGTCTCTAGCAGTGAAGCTTGCTTCCCTTCACATCTCTCCAAGCTTTCATCCCAGACCCGGGGCAGGACGTGCTTCTGTGTCTCTTCGGGCCAAAAAGATCCTTTTGGTTTCTTTCTTTTAAGTCCATGGGACAGTAAGAATTGAAATTTTCTGTTTCGCTCGTTGTGTTCATCTCATTTTGTCAAGAATGCAATACAGATGCTTGGCAGTGGTTTTCCTTGTGTGTGTAATGGTTAAGAGTCAGTTCTTGAAAGTGTTTGCGATCATCAAAGGAAGTAAAAGCTGTTAATTGCTCTCTGCTTAATTTTTATTCACTCAGATTTTCTCAAACTGATGTATCAAATTTAGATACACTGACCCCAGATTTCTTCAGTGTTTGTAATTTCTGCCTTCTGAGGAGAAGTATTTTTGTAATGTGTTTGTGTACATACTCATGAGTATCACTGTCATGCAGTCATGCTTAAACTGGGGAAGTGTCACTTGCCTTCTCGCCTGTAATGGACTGTATGACTTGTTTTTTGGAAGGGGAGGGTCTGGAGCACCAGTCCTGTGAGGAGTGGCTGAAGGAGCTGGGGGTGTTTAGCCTGGAGAAAAGGAGGGTCGGGGGGAACCTTATCACTCTCTACAACTGCCTGAAAGGGGGTTGTGGTGAGATAAGGGTTGGTCTCTTCTCCCAGGTTATAAGCAACAGACAAGGAAATTGCTTCAAGTTGCACTTAGGAAGGGTTAGATTGGATATTAGGAAAACTTGATTGTCAGAAGAAGTTGTCAAGCACTAGAACAGGCTGCCTGGGAAAGTGTTGGAGTCCCTGAGGATATTTAAAAGGTGTGTGTGTGTGACACTTGGGAACATGGGTTAGCAGTGGACTTGGCAGTGCTGGGTTATTGGTTGCACTTGATGGTCTTCTTGAACGAAAATGATTCTGTGATTGTCTAAAATAGTTGAAATCCAACTTCTAGACTCTATCTGTGAATTAAGACACTGATTGGGCAAGAGAATGTTTTCATGTTTGAGGGAAGCTTCGTGTATTGGGCAAAAGAACAAAGTGGTCAGTTCAGATTTTTCTGTCAGAGATTAATCCATAACAAAACAGCTCTCAAAAGGGATAAAAAGGCAGAAAGAAGTTTTGGGCTTATATCATAGAGGTAGCAGTATTGAGCAGTATTGATTTTTCTATAATAATCATTTAAACCTGGGGAATTTTTGCATGATTTGGTGCTTGTAGGGGGCATTTTCAGTTCAAAAATGTCATACTAAGAGATGTTGAAACATAACTGTATTTAGTAGGCCCCATGGAGCCTGATTTCTCACTACCATGCCGTGTTTTGCCTTGCAGTTTTGACTAAGATACAAAAGTATTGTTTGTAAAGTTTACAGCATAGGTAGTAAAGAAAAGCAGGATATATAACCTTCACGAGTTGATCTGAAACCGCAGGGTTATGGTGCTGCAATGAGTCTGAGTTTATAATGTTTTCTAAAATACATGATTAAATGTCTTTTTCAGGATGATGTATTACATGTACAGGTAAGTTTTAGGGTCATGGTCATCTTTTTTGAGTGTGAAGAAAGTATGAAAGTGTAGTTTTGTACTCATTTTGTTGTCTTTCCTTCTCATGTTTGTGGAGCATGGTATTACCTGCTGCACAGCGTTCTGTGTTCTTCTACTTGCAGCACTGCAGTAGTACAGGAATTAAAACGATATTCTGCATTTTGGGGCTGTAGCTGATTCCACAGCAGTCATGGGAAGTCTTTATTTCTTTTCTTCCAAAACCTGTTTTGTTAATGTTATTTGGGTAGATGTGTGTTTTACATCTAGTTCCAGTCTTAGTTTGAGAGGCAGGACT
Organism: Melanocharis versteri; assembly: GCA_013397845.1. NCBI lineage: Eukaryota > Metazoa > Chordata > Aves > Passeriformes > Melanocharitidae > Melanocharis > Melanocharis versteri. The sequence continues at coordinate 3,453 of VZTG01009997.1, read as the reverse complement.
GGAGAAGGTGAACAAATGCTCTGAAGTAGTAGAGAGAATCTTCCTTCTGATTTTCTGACAGGTGTGTGTTCTGTATAAACTTCAGATTGAGGCCACCTAAATCTGACAAATGTAAATGATTTTGATCTGGCTACCCTCTTTTCAGTGAGGGCTCTATGTTTCTTTAGAGTTCAGTGCATAGGTCCTCCTACCCTGCCCATCCATTTTGCTTACTTAGTTGCTTGCCACACTGGAGACATCTTGCTCTCCACAAACACGAAGGGGCCCGAAGGCAACCATTGTCTAATAATGTCTTACTTGCTGAAAATATCTGATGCAAAATCATCTCTCGAAGTAGAGCCTTGCAGCCCAAATAGACTTTGTAGTCACTCAGACAATAAGCCTAAGAAGGAGGCTTGCTCCAAGACCAGACCTGTACAGGAACCCTCTTGAAACCCTAGCTTGTTTGTTTTTTCTTTCTCAGTGAAAGAAGAATGAGGACTGACAGTGCCACACTGAAAGAAACGTTATGTCTGGTAATATAGCCAACATGTAGTTCTAGTGACACTGATGGCGTGACCTTTCCTTTAGTGAGCATTATCAAATTGGATACAATCATGTAGTTAAAATAAAAGAATTGACCCACATGTAGAGATAAAGAAAGTAAATCTTGTTTTGTGTTTGTAACTTCAAACTTTTTTCCGTAAAAAATCTGTTTCTTTTATGAGGTACAATATATTAATTAGTAAAAAAACCCTGTTTTTCAGCTTTTTTTATCTATCTGAGCATTTTATACCTTAAGATTTATATAAAGGCTTATTTGTTATGCTTGTTCAGAGAGTGATGAGTTATATTCTATTTTTCCCTATTAGTATTAAGCTCATGTAGTTAAAATTTTGATTTAAATTCCAAGGTAATAGCATTTTATATTATAATGTATGGATGTTCAATGTGCTGTTTTATAAGAAAACAAAGTGTTTATCAAAACATGTTTTGCATCTGTAACTCCGGAGTGTACTGAGCAAAACAACTGTTATCAGCAGTTATTAGCAGAACTGACTGTTCCTGGTCACTATGTCCTTCAGAATTTTAGAACAAAAGTATCTTATCCTTTTGTGCCTATGTTTTCTGTTTAGATACTGAAAGAGCAAAAATGGCTTTCCTGCTTTTTCAGTTTCCAGTAGATTTGAAGTTTTTAAATTAACAAGTTGTTTAATGTGATGATGATTTTTTGTTTCTTTTGACATGATGGTGTTTTTTGAACAAGTTTCTGTGGTCAACAGCAGCATTTTGAGAGCCTCACCATGTGGCTCCTTCAGATATGTCTGTAAGCTTAGTAGTTTTCGGAATAGATATGTATTGTTTGAATTTTTTTCCTTTAGGTAGTGTTAGCAGATTATGATACCATTAAGTTTTCTGGTAGCCCATCATAATTTAAAATACATAAGGTACGTTTTCCAGAAGAAAGTGCACCTAACACCTGTTTAAATCAAATTCTATTTAGAGGTAAGTGTTTTAAATCCTGTTCATCCTGGTCTAAGTTTCAATTGGCTATTTTTAGCTCAGTTAGAGGCTGTGGATTGTGATATCAATATGCTCAGGATTTTCATCACAATGTCTGTTGTTTTTCCCATGGATGGGCTTGTCAGTGCATAAGTCACAGGGGTTAGAGAGTTGAGAAAACCCATTAACTGTCCCTCAAGTTTACTGCTTCTTCCATTGTGTTTACATGTCATTGTCTTCTCTGACCAGTGTAGAAAACCCTCCATTTTCCTCTCCTGATGCTCACTGGTACTCACCTTTGGTGCAGTCCTGACCAATCATGAATCTGATGCACCCTGCTACCTAAAAAGAATGCTGAAGTATGTGTTTGAATCATTTGCCTGAAACGTCCTCTTTCCCTCTGGGATTTGTTTAAACGCTGATGAATTTGAATCTTGGAGTTTTAAAAACTGATGGTTATTGCTTTTCCAGGTGCGTTTTGCAGAACATGACAGTTTGGTGGCCCATGGGCTAGAGCAGAGGCTTAGGCTCCTGGCTTTCAGCGTTTGCTCCCTGTGGATAGGGCAAGGTCTGTCTCTCCATATGGCAGCTATCATGGAAGAGCTGTAGCAATGGATAGTAAAGACTAAATAAAAGGACGGTCTATTCAGCTTCTTTCTTTCTTCATAGTTGTTAGAAGAGTGTCAGACTTGATAGGAAAGAATTTCCTGTCACATTCCAGCAAAGATGTTAAAAATTCTTGAAGATGACTGGAACAAAGAATGGTTCTGAGTGGTGCCACATCCAGTTGGCAGCTGGTTGCTAATGAGGTTCGCCAGGGCTCACTGTGGGACCCAGAACTGTTCAGTATCTTTATTGCTGATCCTCACAAGGGGATCAAGTGCACCCTCAGTCAGTTTGCAGATGAAACGAAGTTGGGCAGGAGTTGATCTGCAGGAGGGCAGGAAAGCTCTGTGGAGGGATCTGGACAGGCTGGATCATGGGCTGAGGCCAGTGGTGTGAGGTTCAACAAGGCCCAGAGACAGGTCCTGCCCTTGGGTCACAACAACCCCAGGCAGTGCCACAGGCTGGGACAGAGTGGCTGGAAAGGACCTGGGGGTGCTGGTGGCAGCAGCTGAACATGAGCCAGGGTGTGCCCAGGTGGCCAAGAAGGCCAATGGCATCCTGGCCTGGATCAGCAATAGTGTGGCCAGCAGGAGCAGGGCAGGGATTGTCCCCCTGGACTGGGCACTGTGCACCTGGAGTCCATAGATATGTTGCAAGGAAGAGAAGGGGATAATGTGGGCCCTCTTCAAAAGGGAATGGGAGGCATGGATACCCTGGGCAAAGGGAAGTCTGAGGTTCTCAACAACCTCTGTGCCTCAGTCTTGAGCAGCAAGTGTTCCAGCCATGTCAGTCAAGTTGAGAAAGGCAAATGCAGGGACTGGGAGAATGAAGACTCTAAATCCACTGTAGGAGAGGATCAGGTCTGAGACCATCTCAGAATGTGGAACCTGAATATGCACAAATCCGTGGAATCCAGTAAGACCATCTGTGGGTCCTGAGGGAGGTGGCAGAAGAAGCTGCTAAGCCGCTATACACAATTTTTGAAAAATTGAGGCAGTCAAAGGAAGTCCCTGATGACTGAAGAAAGGGAACTATAACCCCAATTTTGAAAAAGAGGAATGCAGAAGACCCGAGGAACTACAGACCAGTCAGTCTCTCCTCTGTGCCAGGAAAGATCATGGAGCAGATTCTCCTGGAAACTATGCTAAGGCACATGGAAAACAAGGAGGTGATTGGTGACAACCAACTTGGCTTTATTAAGGGCAAACCATGCCTGACAAATTTGGTGGTCTTCTGTGATGGGGCTACAGCTTTGGTGAACAAGGGCAGAGCAACTCCCGTTCTCTGCCTGGACTTACGCAAAGAATTTGACACTGTCCCACCTGCCATCCTTGTCTCTATATTGGAGAGACATGGATTTGATTG
>VZTG01009991.1:1347792-1437342 GCA_013397845.1 Melanocharis versteri | reverse complement strand
TGCCCAGATCCCGGCTAAAAGGCTCCCGCAGAGCCCCTACCGGAGTGCCCCATCGGCACTCGGGGCAGGAGGCGGGGAGGGGGACGTAGCCAGCAGCCCGCCCGGGAGTGGTTCCGGGTGGCAAAGGCGGACTCTGATTCCAAAATGCACAATAACGTAGTTTCGAAATGAAAGGAATGAGAAGGGGGTATCTTTACAAATAAACTGTGGGCCTGATGGTAGATAGGGCCAGATACAGAGAGGTGAAAGAAGCAATGAGGGGAACCATAAATTCCATAGGAATTCCACTAATTAACACGGACTGTTACTCACTGAAGACTGTGCTAAATCTCTGGATTTAGAGAAAAAGAACAGAGACACAAGGAAGAAGAATGCAGGGGGGTGTTAGGTCTTAGGCGTTTTGGAAAGTCTGTAGCTCTTAAGTACCTCAGCCGATGGGGAAAGAGAGAGGGAAATTAGGGTAAAAAGGAGGCTGCGTCCTCCAAAATTTTGAGACACCCCGTGGAGAATGCCCCATTACCTCTCTCTTTATTTGAATAAAGTAACAGGACTCCTCTGTCTCCTTTTTGGACATATACTTCTGGTGTTTGTGGATTAATTTTCCTGACAAAAATAATAGAAAACCAAATTTCAAAATATCAGAAAACCAGGTTTCAAAATCCCAATTTAATGATACCAGAATACCAAGTTCTAAAATACCAAAATAACCCCGTTTCAAAATACCAGAATACCAAGTTCAGAAATACCAAAGTAATCCAGTTTTACAATACCTGCATATAACGTCTCAAAATACCAAAGTAAGCTAGTTTCAAAATACTAGAATACCAAGTTCCAAAGTACCAAAAAAGTCAGTTTTAAAATACCAGAAAATCAAGTTCCAGAAAATTGAAGTAAACCAATTTCAAAATATCAAATTCCAAAATACCAATTTTCAGATGTCTTATATGGGCAAGATTCCCAAACCTGAAAGAATGCAGTATTATCAAAATGGGATCTGTGCTACCAAAATGGATATTTTCTCCTCTGAAACGCTTTCCCCAAAGACCATCAATACATGTATTTATTTTGATCATTTAGCCAGATGTAATAAGAATTTTACTTTAAAAGCACACACTTGTAGTAGTTTTCTGCTTAGATTGTGTCTGTGAGAAGTGGGATTGGGGCTGGAGAGATGCTGTTGGGAACAAAAGATGGAGTAAATCTGCTCCCTGGATCCACATGGAAAGACTGAGTAGCAGGCAAAGGGAGTATTTATAAGCTATGTCAATATTTCACTGAAATTCAGTGGGGAGGTGATGGGGGTGCTCGGGTTCAGTCTGGGCCTGTCAGGATTAGCCATAAACAACCCAGCCAAACCCCTGACCTGGACGAGAAGGCCGGTTCTTTTCCATGGAAAGGAAAGGCTGGCACCCCTCTGTTTCAGGGGCAGACAAAGGGCTGTGCCGGGGGGGAATGACCAGCAGGACCTTTCTCCACCTCACCCCCCCCTCCAAGATGCAGCACCCCCAGGTGTGACCAGGGAGGATGCGGAGGCGGCGGCTCCTGTCAGAGGCTGCTCTCAGAGGGTTACCTGGGCACACCTGCGCAGGGAGCCACTAGTCCAGAGGGGCCAATGGGGGCATCCTGAGTGTCCCTCCAGGAACATGGTTGGAGCATCCAGCAGGGGCTGGGGAGCAGCTGGATGCACCTGGACATGGAGCATTGCTCCCAGAAGATGCCAAGGGAAAACCCGTCGTGTCAAGGGGCAGCACTTGAGCAGGCAGGGCAGCATTGGGGGTCCCAGGGGAAACATTCAACTTTCCCCTTTCCCCTTGTCAGTCCTTCCCCAGTGCCCCCAGAAAAAAAGGGGGTTATTAGGAGAAAAGGGGCTTAAACTGCAGGGAAAAAACTTTCTTTTCCATTATTGTCTGTGTTTAAATTGAGGGGGAATCCCCTTCCCCTGCAATTTTAAGGGTAACAGTTGAAGGAAACCCTGCCTTTTCCATGCTCTTAGGGGTATCACTTGACAGGGAATCCCTACTCTTTTGGTGTCATCTCGGTCCTTGCTGTCATTCTTCTCCCCGAGAGCTTTTTTATCATCCTCGTGTCACACTGTTTGTAGTGTAATGTATTGTTTGAGTTTGTGTTTAGCCTAGAACTGCTCTGCCCTGTGGAATATAGTGGGCGGGTAGGTGGAGTAGAAAGAAGACTTTACAGGTACCCTTTTGCTTTGCTTAGCCACCCGAGCCACACCTCGGATGGAGCAACCATGGCCGGTCCGTGTGGGACTCGGCGGAGATGGTGGGAGCAGTACGGCAGCATCTCACAGTTTCTAGTCATTTGTCTTAATGCACACTGTTGTCGGATCTTAGGTGGTTTACTTTGAGAAATGAGAACTTGGGAAAGGTTAAGCTTTGTGTCTGAGTGACTTTGACAAATAATTTTTTTGCAGAGGCAGAGGGACAGGACGTAAACCCAATACGAACCCAAGGCCAGAGGAGCACGGTGACGCAGCGGGTCGGCACCCGACGTCCGAGTAACATAGTGACTTTCAGCTCTACGTTTACCTCATGGTTCAGCTTTTCATTTCATTTTGAAGACGTGAAGCACTCGGCACGGCCGGGTATCGGCACCGGGGGGACCATGAGCCGGATGAGTACCGGCGACCTAGATGAGTATCGATTCCAGCACAGAACTAGATGATACTGGAGTTGTTGTATTAGTGATGAAATTATAAGCAGCCTTTGTTTTTTTTGTGTTTTACAGGTGGTCTGCACCATTCAAACCACTAGTCCAATATGAAATGTGATATTCTTTGGAGAATTCAGCAGGCTCATATGGGTATAGAAAAATGTAAATGGTAAGCATAAGCCATGTACATGTAGCAGCTTCATAAAAACTCAGAGATAAAGAAAATTGTGAAAATTAGCTGCTTCTTCAAAATACTAACCTAGAAAATAATAGAACTCATGCTGATAGATCAGTACACATTATAGCCATGGTTTGAGGTGTAGATATATTTATACTTTGCTTTTCTGCCTAGGGCTCCATTGCAGTATTGGATCATTGTTTGCCTTTTCCTGTGGTCGTGCTATGGGGAATCCAGCATTAGAGCACATCCTAATGTGCCCACCCTATCTGCGTTTCTGCCAGGCACAGAACCAGAGAAGGGGACTGAGTAATGAGCTGTGCTTCAAAGAACAGAATTTCCAGCCATTTTCAAGGGCTGATGGAGAAATTCCACAGTGTAACATCCACTCCCACATATCCTGTATTGAAAGGTCTAAAAAAATGGAATGAAGATTACTTAGGTTTTTTTTTAAAAAAGCTACCGGATCTAAAAGAGGTTCTTCTGCTGAGCTTTTAAAACACAGTCAGTTTCCCTTTACTTTAAGAGGTGGTTGAGAACCCAGCTTACTAATACAGGACTAATCTGGGTGCTTATAAATACAGTTGAAGATAGGCAAGGGTCAAACTGTTTCATAGGGAACAAGGACACTGAAGTGTGAGGAGACACAGCCTGCATGCACAAATAAGACTTTGTAGTCTCACAGAGCTCTGCCTGCCAGGGAGATTGCTTCTTTCTCCTTCAGAGTACAAATGTCTGAAGGATGGGCTTTGGGAAGAAAAGAAGAATATGGAGATGAAGCCTGGGGAAGTAGCATTTGAAAAGACTCTTTTCTGAAATCAAGCAGAGATCAGCAGGAGCTCCTGAAAGACCTTTTGCATGCTGTTAGAGCAGCTAATGCTGTTTTGTTTTTTATAAGAACCATAGCAGAAAAGAAAGAAAAAAGAGGGAGTTGTAATATATACTATTGTGAAGAAGAACAGTGAGAACAGGCCTACGAGGATCAGACTGGAGACAAACTGGGGCAGAGAGACCTGTTCCAATACCTTTACGTGCCTACTGTGTTACACAATTGTATTAACTTTCTTTACCATATACCTAACTTAAAATCTGCCTTCCACAGAACACAAAAACTACTTAAATGGCATTTTGAACCTTTATGGTTGGATGTCTTTGGTCTGGTTTTTTTTCTGTTTACTTTGGGATTTTCTTGTTTGGGTTTTTGTTTGTTGAAGCTGTTTGGGTTTTTTTGGGTTTTGTTGTTTGGTTTTTTTTAAGCTGCGATTCAAATGTTTAAAGAGCAACTAAAAGTAACTTGGCAAGTGTTTGCAACCTGTATGTTTCCATTTGTGTTAACGTTACTAATGCCTCTCTAGGCACAGCTGGGTGCGCTGCAGCTGGCACAAGCATTGTCTCACCAGAGCTACTGCTCTACAAGAAGGACGACAGCTCCCAAGCATCTGGATGTGTGACCAACTATAAACCCCATATAAATTTAGCCTGACTTTGCTGTCTCGTCTTTGGCTGTGAATGAACAGTGGCTTTGTTTATAGCACTTTGTTTATATTTTTATGTACCAGTAGATTATCTCATGCAGAGGTGGTGCTCAGGAAAGAAAGGGTGAATCTTTCTGGATGTTGGGGCAGGAGAAATTTGATGGGTATTTTCATTGTCAGAAAATGTAATGCCAAGTGTACATTGAACCTGCTGAGAGTTCAGCCCATTATTTCATGCTGGAGAACCCCTACAAATCAAAGAAACCGTTTATTTCACAGATGGGAATACTCCAAAGGAGATTTTTTTTTCCTTCTTCCATACGGCCCTTTTGTACTTAATGCCCTTCTACAGCACCTTTAGAGGACTTAGATCATGCACCCGTGTGTCATATTCCTCCTACAAACATCTTGCTGACTGCTTGCAACAGGCAACATGATTGGCTAGGAGGACCTTGGAGTTTGAGACCTGGCTTCACACATTTTCATCCTTATCCTAAAATGAAAGAAGACAAAGATAATTTTGCAGGCTACAGTTACATGTGAATTTAAATCACAGGTCTCTGAATTTACTGCTTTTGTGCCAACAGGCTGCCTTTCAGCGCCGTGTTCTCCCACCTGTATGATTTCAGAGCCGTGTGTGTATGTGTGTGCAGGTACCACGTCTAGGAGGAACTGCTGCCTAGCTGGCTGCAGGTAATACCTACATGATCAGGGATCTGTGCTCACTGAGCAGCAGAATATGAATGTCATATAGAGAAGTCAGAGATTTGCTTCCCTATTGCTTGGGAATATAATGAGTCTCCTCAGCACCACAAGTGGAAGTTAGGAAAAACAAGCTTGATTATTTCAAGATTATGGAAAAATAACCCGAACTGTCTCCCAGTTCTCAAAGCATTGCTCTGGGAACAGAGTAAGGTCTTTGGGAGACATTTTACTCCACATTTAGGAATGTTTTTAGTACTTTGTTTTCTTTAACAGTTTCCTGCAAATCAGTTTCTTTTTGCTTGTTTCACGTAACCCTTAGTTTTCTGTAAATCCCTCAAGTAACATACCTGTAATTACAAAGCCAGCTCTCGTTTGTCTTGAAAGTCTGTGCCTACTGGGGAAACAACTAATGAATATCTCTAGCCAACTGTAGCCACAAAACTGTTCATTTCAGAAGGAGCTGGAGTAACTGATTCAACTTTAGTCAGCTTTGAACAACTTATATAGTTATTTTAGAATATTGGAAAAAAAAGAAAAAAAAAAGAAAAAGAAAGGAAAATTAAATTGGACTTAATGGATTTGGAATTGTTGATTCTGGCTTCATCTTTGAGTTTTCAGAGTTATTTCAGGTATTCCTTTTTGTGCTCTTTGCCTCTAAATTAACAAAGAAGATTTTTTTTTTAAGGACTGGATCCTTAACTGAACAAATATGCTCATAAGATATATGAGACTACCAAAGCTCACATCCATCACTGAAACTAGATTAACTCTGAGATTAAAAAGGTGAGGGTGAAGACTTGTGCAAGACTGTGAAATGCAGTCTGATGAGACTGATCTGGATATTTTTGTACAGTCACAAAGAAGCAAAGCAAGGCTTTTTAACCTTTTTCATCAATTCCAGTTTCCTTTTCGTTTAAACTGAAATGTCTAGTTTCTCCTATTTTTTTCATTGCTACATAGTGTAATATGGTTGCTGTTGCTATTACCCTTCAGGCAGACAGAAAATCAGTGGAGGTTGATGATACACTTTTATCTGGAACTAATAGCGCTTGCCCTCAGTTACAGAAAAAATATGATAAGACTTGATTTGTGCTAAAGATAGGGGGACTGAGTGGTAGTGTGGCTCAGAAAGCCATGTTGCATTGTTTAATGGTGAGCTCTGCTTTTGGCTTCAGGTGTCTCAGAGCAAAGAAAGGAGTTACAGAAAACAGAGATAATTAAGTCCCTACAAAAAATTAATGTTTGATAAATGGCGTGTGGAGAAAGCACAATGCTAGCTGCTCTTGAATCTGCAGTGAAGAAAATCTCTGCCAAGTGCAACAAGCAGTTGGTTACCTGTGCATGGCAGCAGCAGCAAACCGATAAAGGTATCTTGAAACCTCCTTTGTTGGGCTGCACTCTGGTGGGAGCTGTGGTTACTCTCTCCCAAGAGCAGGAGCCTTCTGCAGCAGCTGGTGAACTGATAAGTCAGTTGCCCCTGAAAAATGATAATATTTTTCCTCAGCTGCATGTGAGGAGGGCTTGGTGAACCTTTTTTCCACCATTCTTCTCAAAATCCCATAAAAAATATTTCAGTCATTGCCACATAACTCAGCCCCTTACTTTCTGCTGCATCTCATTCAAAGGGGACAGCCATTCCTGCGTTCCCCTGGGGAAAAAGTATCTGGCTGAGCACAAGCGGTGCTTGCAGGATGTACTGCAATTGGTAACTTTTGTCTGAGATGGACGGATGGATGGATGGATGGATGGATGGATCCTTTGCTGTGGCATAAGCTGTACGTATGTGTACCCTGGGATGTATTATGCTGCACCTGAACAGAGAAGCTCCCGTGGTGACCGGAGTCTCAGAAAACCTTTAGAAGCACTAGTGAGTGAAGCCTCTGGTCACCTGAATGAAAGTGGCCCCATGGCCCTGTCACCCAGTTCGTGACAGAAAGCAGCTCTAGGCTTCAGCAGTGATAACTTCCCTCCCTGCCAGGGCCTGCAGGCTCGGTAAAACCCAGCCAGCGCTGGGAATCGGCGGCAAGGACCGCTGGAAGCCCAGCTGGGTGGTCTGTGCAGGTATGACCTACGACCCGAGAGCTGACGACGCTCCCGCCTCTGGAGAGCCCCGGTACCCAACAGGACGCGAACCCGTGCGCGGCCGCCTCCCGACCAGGACCACCGGGGAAGGCGGTGGGTGGCAGCGACCCGGGGCTGNCGGCCGAACCGGAGCAGCGGAGCGCGCCGCCCTCGGCCCCGCCGCCCCTCGGCCCCACTCCCGGTGAGTCCCTGGGGGACGCGGCTTCTCCGTAACAAAAGCGGGGCGGCGCCGGGCGAGCTAACGGGCTGGGAACGCCGCCACGGTGCCGGGGGAGCGGGGAAAGGAGCGGGGCGGAACGGAGCGGGCGCTCCGCGGGGCCTCGGTGGGGTCCGGCCGCCGGGCAGGTGGGGGGGCCGGGGCTCAGGCGGGGCCGTGCGGGAGCGGCTCTCATGGCCCGCAGCCCCGGCGGGAGGATGGACGCGGTACCGGGCCGCCGCTTCGTGCAGGGCCTGGCCGGAGCCATCCGAGTGGGAAATATCCAGCGATGTTGGATGCCAGTGTGGCACCCAAACGCGTGGGCTGCCAGCCAGGCCCCGAGGGTGGGGATGGCAAGCAAAGGCTGCTGCCAGAAGTGCCCCCGCTGCTGAAGCTGGGGAAGCTGTCATTGCCCGGGGAGCTGTCATTGCCCAGGCAGCTGGATGGGGGCACAAGCCATGGTGCCTCAGGCAGGGATCCGGCAGTTTTGGGCACCTTCCAGGGAGAAGAGAACGAGCTGGTGTGCCGGAGTGAGTCCGGGGCAGCGTGTGCTCTGTTAGGGATCCCATCCGCTAGGGACTGTTCCAAGGCTTGCACATTTCCCACGTGTGACCTGCCTTTGGCCTTGGGAAAGATTACAGCTCCCAGGACAATGGAGGACATGTGATTTTGAGGTCTTCTTTCTAAGGACTTCCTTCAATGGATAGACACAGAGCCTGTATTTCACTCAGCTGTGTTTGTGTTTCATAGCAGTGTAAAGGGAACCAGCATCCCAGACCCTCTCCACAGGGATGTTGCTTGGTGTGGTGCATCATCGAGAGAGCTGCCTTTGACTCCTTTCTCCTCATAGCCCTTGGTGGAATAGATAACAAGAAAGCCTGCAGAAGGAAAGGTGAATAGGGGGTTCTCACTTCAGTGGTGGTCTCCTGAAAGCCAAAACCACTGGAGCTTAGATTGAGTTTGAGGTAGCACCATCTTCTTCTGAGTGGAGATTCAGAGAACGAGAGCTGGTTCTTGGAGAGTTCCCACTCTGCTTTTAGCAGCAAGTTCAGACTCCAGATGGCTTCACACAGTTTTACTTACAGGCATGTTCAGTGTTTAGAAAAGAAACAGCACTTCAGCCAAAGTTCCTATAAATCAGACTCCCTGATTTTTTGTGAGACGAGAGGAGGCTCTTAATATGAATATTTATTCTGTGTGTTTCATAACAACATTTCAGAAGTAGATGTCAACCATGTGCAGACACCAGTACAAGGAGAGCGCTGGACCAGCAGTTCCCTTGCAGGATAAGGCCTTCCTGCACTTGTAGAGCACCCCTTGTATATCTGTGTATGTATATTCACGCATATATTTCCAAAGAAGGTTCTTCTCTTAATGCTTTTGAGCAGGAGTACCTACATTTAATGAAGAAAAGCCAGCATTCTCCCTGGACATCCCTTGAATGACACAACACCATCAATGGTGAGCAAACAGTTTTTACAGGAGAGAACGGTATCTTTTCAATACATTTACTTCCAAGAGGATACCATCTTTTTCTTTGAATCCTGAGCAATAGCATTTCCCATGGCTCTGTTTTCCCATGCACTTGGAAGAGATGGCTTTCCCCTGTGTTTACCACACTGTTGAGCTGTATCAGTTGGTTGGTGACCAAGACACATTTGCGTTGTTCAGGGCCACCAGCAGGCTTGTGGCAGCCTTCCGCAACTCTTCCTCCTTCACTGTCTTCCCAATGGACATCAACAGCTTCAGTGTCTGCAGCGAAGTCTGCACCTGGCTGTCCAGTATCCTCAGGAGGAGATCCTCGATGTCACTGTTGGGCAGCTGTCCTTGCTGCTGGCCACTGGCTGTCACCTCTGTGGCTTGTGGGCCGGAAGGATTTGGTTGTGTGCTCACGGGTAAGGAGGTGGGGATCACAGCTGCCTCTGTGCCAGGTGTGGAGCCAGAGGTGGGAGACATGGCGGGGACTGGCTGGGGACCAAAGCTGCTGGATGACATGGCATCACTACTCGGGATGATGTTGGCACCTGCTTTGCTGCGCTGCTCGGCTCTGCTGTGTCCTGGGCACGCGGTTCTCTGTGGAGGAGAAAACATTCCTCTGGAGAGCCTTAGGAGCCGGCACCTGTGCACAGCCCTGATCTGTGGGTTTAGCTCTCACTGCACAATTTCATCTTTCCCATTTCCTACTAGGATGAGCCCAGGAAAGCAAAATAAACCTTCATATCCTTTCCTTGTCTAGTCTCCCCATGAATCTCTCTTGGGACTCACAGCTCTCTTTACTTTCTTCTTCTAGCCGACGTGAATCCCCCTTTTTTCTGGAGAAACCTAGATTGTCTCAACTTGGTTGGGAATGAGAGCTGGAGAAGAGGGCTGAGGTGGCCCTCAAAGGTTCATTTTCTTGAAGAATACCTTCTGCAAAGTCTCCTTTTCGGCAAGTGGCTGCAGGTGCCATCTGCGTGAGCTAATCAGTTTGGTGTGAGTGCCCCTGGAAGGTGGGCTGCCCATGGTTTTCTTCTATCGTTCCTGTCTTTTAGCTTTCTGTTTTCCCACTTACTCATATTCAGGGCTCTCCCTTTTGCCTATTAATTGCCCAGAACACACCATAGTCTTCAGGAAATAGCTAAATAACTCACCTTAAGAAAGTATTTTTTCATAATACAGCGATAAAGAGAAAAGGTGCAGAAGTTGTGGAAGAAAGGATTTCCTGGCAGTTCAGAGCATATGGGCCCTAGAAAGAGAAAGATAAAGACACAGACCCAGTGATAGACTCCAGTGCTGGCATCCCCCTTAGCAATAACGTCCCTGTGGAGTGACATCTCTCCATGAAAACTCCTATGTCATTTGGGAACGTTTTGAGAAACTTCACTGCTTCTTGGTCATCTTCATGACCCAAAGGGTGAGAGGAGGCTGGTCCTAGGGACATGTGTGGATACAATCAAATGTGAGAGAATACGCCCATGAGCACATGCCTTCTCCTCACTGCAGAATTGCTACCCATCTCTACCCCTCCCTCCTCCCCAGATCCTGAGTGTTTCCCCTCCCAGTGATCAAGGCCATGCAGGACCCCTGTCCAACTGCCTGCCCTTGGGAATCATGGTTGGCTTTACCTGGAGGGATGACTCCGTGGTTTTCATACTCGTCCAGTCTCTGGACCAGTGAGTTCTTGCAGCCGTACAGCTCACGAAGGTGGCAGGCAGTGCTGGCTTGGATGGTGATCCGCAGGAACTTGAAGAACTGGTGGTATTCCTGGTCAGAGAGTGGTGTTCCTGGCTGCTGTGCCTTCGTGCCGCGAGGGCCAGCTATGCAGCCCCAGCCCAAGAGCACTGGTGGAAAATAGAGTGCAGGGAGTCAGAGGGAGAAGAAAATGCTAACCACGGCATGGTTGGAAGAGCTGGAGGGCTGAATCCAGATCTCTATTGCCTTTTCTGGGTGCAGGATCCAGCACATGGGAAATGCATTAACAAGCTAGAGATGGAAGGTCCAGACTTATGGAAAACCTGCTTTGCCCATGTTGAAAGGAGTGACAGTACATGGCTGGGGGACCTTCACCAAAGCTCTGGAGATTCAAATCTTGAACTGGGAGAAATGTCTTGGAAGTGGTGGCTGAAACTGAGACTATTGCTCTGTTGTCAGGGCTGGAGCAAGCAGACCGTTTCCTTTTAAGATTTTCAGCCTCTGCAAACTGTCTTTCTCTGGCTAAATAGGTCTTTAATTGAGGTCCTCTCTCAGACCTCTTTCTCCTGCTTCCCCTGTTTGCTTTACTGGGTCAAGTTTTCCCTCTTAGCCTTGTGGGTTAACTCCAGACCTGTGCCTTAGTGCTCGTGTCTGGTTTAGTGCACCCAGCTGTCCCTGTCATGGCCTTTCCAGTCTCCACCTCTGCTCCTACCTGTGTGCACTGCATCCAGCTCTGACTCCTGCCTGGCTCTTAGGTTGCACTGTGGCCCTCCTTGATGAATAAAATACCAACTCCAGTGGTGAAAATTGCCAAAATTATAAGCCCTGGGATCTTTGCACCTGAGGCATTGGAGGGTGCTCCATCCCTTTTGCCTCCAAACTGCCCAAGCTGAGGAGCAATGGGGAGGGTGCAGAGCGGCTGGGTCGGCTGCCCTTCCTCACAGCTGGATTTGGAGGAGAGACATTTCCTACTCACCAGACAAAGCCAGATAAGCCCACAAGGCCATCATGGCACTGGGAGCGGTGCCTGTGACAGTTGGGGCCCACTTGCACTGCTGGAGGTGTCACCTCTGCTGCTTTGCCGCTGATGTCACAGACACCTGCGTTCCAAACACTCCATCCTCTGCTGCTGCTGCTTCCTCCCTGCTGCCCCCCATCCTGCCGCCCTCTGCCCTGGCAGTGTTTGTGCGTGAACAGGTGTGTGTGACTCTTTCTTTCTGCTCACTGCCAGCCCTGTAAAATCCATCTAGAAGGGGGCGGTCAAACTGCCATTTTTCTGGAGCACAGGACAGGAAATTCTGCCTTTGGCCTGCTGCTGTTGATAATGTTTGAGCAGATCAAAATCTTGTCTCCTGCCCAGATCTGTGTGTGCTTGGCTGATCCATTGATACTGGATCCACAAGGCACTAAACAGGGCTCCAGACCATGGCAGAAAACACTAGGAAGAAAGGTGATGGAGAGAAAATGGTTTGAGGAATCAGTATTTTCCTTACACAGAACTTGTCAGGAGGCATTTTTGGTCTGGAAGTGCAGCAGAAAGAACATCCAGACACCTGTGAGAAGGCAGCGAGCTGTCAGGCAGCTCTTTGGACGTGGTTGACCTGTCTGTGCTACCTGAGCTGGCCCTGGTTATTGGACCTGAACAGTGGTGTTACAGTGTGCATGGCAGGACAGACAGTGACCCTGACTCATGTTTCTGGGCATCATTTTCCTATGGTCTAGGTTACTTTCAGCTCCTACATACTTATCCTCCTGTAATCTCACCCTACAGCAGTGCTACTATGACAGATATTTATTATGTCTGTTTTCCTTCCTCTGATCAGGACCTGCAGTCCCCGGCTTGGCTTTAACCTTTTGGATAAAGTGAAGAGAAGCAGCTTTTTGACCAGAAGCAGCTAACACTGAGCCAGTAGAGAGATTGCTCACAAGGTGAGAAATTGCATGGAGCATGTCTGGGAAGGGAAGAGCTGAATGCTGAAAATTTGGAGTATAGCATGCTGCACACTCCACACTCACCCTGCCTCTTCTGCTCCTTCAGTAAATAGATTCTACTTCCAGGAAGATCTGTAGGCAGAGTATGGCAAAGATGAAACACAGTCCTGAGGTATCTAATACCTTTCAAAAAGACCCTGTCCAAAATGAAATCAATCCATTTCGATTGTATAATACACAAAAGTGTATTTTTCAGCAAAGAATATACTCATAATGTTAAAAGACATAAACCAAAGTGTGTCTTTTCCTTCTTTTCATGCTGACAACATTTGACAATATTTGGATCAGTTTGCTGCTTTGAGGTGCTTTAGAGTACCATTGTTTGTACTGCAAATGTTTTTCAGCCCTGAATGTTGTAAACAAAACTTTGGGGATTGGTATAACCAGTGTAGTGGTGTCTTCCAAAATCTGCAGATCAGCCAAAACAAAACCTGAGGGGTTTAATCTGCTGCATCACCTCCTATTCCATGTGAGGAGATGATATTTAGTCTGTAAGCAGTGCTGTCCAGCTCATCTGCTTACCTCACACTCCAGCATGAATTTCCAAGGTGTGTCTCCAAGTGAGTATAACCAATGAAAAACCAAGAGCCTCCAAATGTTTCAGTCTAGAGGTTCATTTCCATGCTTGATTAATAAAACAGTTTATCATTCCACTCAGTTGTCTATCTGTTCTGTAAATGAAATCTAGATACAATTTGCTGCAGAGCTTTCTTTTTAAGGAAAAGGGTTATGACTGGAAAGAAGGAAGGAAATAGTCTGCTGGGCAGGGGTGGATGTTTCTGTGGTGTTGGCTGCTGTCTTCCATGATCAAGCATGGGAATATTGGCTGAAGAGCAGTGATGCACAGACAGCAGGAGGAGAAGCAGCTGCAGTGGGAATTATTAAGGAAAGCAGTCATGATGTTCCTCTAAACTTGCTAGACATGGGAACTTTGAGGGCTAATAAGTGATGGGTCTTGCCCTTTAGGACTGTAACTTTGACAAAGGATCCCCTTTCCAATCTGTGCTGCAGTGGCCTCCCATCCTTGAGTCACATTCCCTTCGCACTCACCTTGGTCTCCATGCCCTCACTGTGCCCTGTGAAGATACCAAGGGGTTGTCTCTTGTGCTGTCAGCTCATGGTGGCTGATGTGCAGCAGGTCTTGGTGGTCTCCCTGTCTGGACTTCCCCCTCAGAGAAGCAGGGAGTTATTCATTGCTAGTTCCTCTGTTCACTCCAGCAGGTGACAGGACCATGGGTGACACGCAGAACGGCAGCCTTCATCAGGAACTTAATCAGGAAAGTTCAGTAAGAGCTGAACTCCATCTCTTCCCCTCCCAGAAGCTCACAGGAGATTCCGTCCAGGAGGCCTATCAAAGACAGGACCACAAGCAGGAGCTGGAAATAGAACATGATATGGAGACATGTTTTCCAAAGAGACGGGGAATGGTACCTCCTTATGGGATGGAAGTCTGGGAGTGCGAGGACAGTGGTAAAGCCCACATCAGCAAGGCTATCCTTGCTGGGGAAGAGCCGGACCCACCCATCTGTGGGAACGGTGCCATTTGGATTCAGCAGGTGGGGGAGAAAACTTACAAGTGTCCCGAGTGTGAGAAGAGCTTCAGCCGGAGTTCGTACCTGAGCCAGCACCAGAGGATCCACCTGGCAGAGAAACCCTTTGGCTGCTCCGAATGTGGGAAGAGTTTCACCCGCAATTCGGACCTGATCAAACACCAGCGGATCCACACAGGGGAGAAGCCCTACCAGTGCAGCGAGTGCGAGAAGACCTTCAGCCAGAGGTCCAACGTGATCAGGCACCAGCGCACCCACACAGGAGAGAGACACTACCTGTGCAACGAGTGTGGGAAGAGCTTCAGCCAGAACTCGCATCTCATCGTCCACCAGCGAAGCCACAAGGGTGAGAAACCCTTTAATTGCCCGCGGTGTGAGAAAAGCTTCAGCGACCGCTCCTCCCTGATCATACATCGGAGGGTCCACACTGGAGAGAAGCCCCACAAATGCCAGGAGTGTGGGAAGCGTTTCCGGGACAGCTCAGCCATCATTCGGCATCAGAGGATTCACACGGGAGAGAAACCCTACGAGTGCACAGAGTGTGGGAAGACCTTCCGGCAGAGCTCCTCGCTGGTGACCCACATGCGAACGCACACGGGTGAGAGGCCCTACAAGTGTCCTGTGTGCGGGAAGGGCTTCAGCCAGAGCTCGGCGCTCACCACGCACCGCCGGATCCACAGGGGAAAGGCCTTGCCCGTGTGCCATGGCGGCCTCCTGCCCAGCCCCTTCCAGTGCATTGAGTGCGGCCGGAGGTGCAGCAGCCACTCCACTCTGGCCAAGCACCAGAGTCTGCACACCGAGGAGCGGCCCTACATCTGTGTGGAGTGCGGGGACAGCTTCCGCCGGAGCTCAGCTCTCAACGTGCACCTGAGGATCCACCGTGGCGAGAGACCCTACGAGTGTGAGGAGTGTGGGAAAATGTTCCGGCACAGCTCTGCCCTCGGTGCCCACCTGAGGATCCATGCCGGAACCAAGCCCTACGAGTGTGTCGAGTGTGGGAAAACCTTCCGGAAAAGCTCAACACTTAAAGTGCATTTGAAAATCCACACAGCCAAGAAACCTTATAAATGTCTGGTGGGTAGAAGAATCCTCACCTCCCGCTCACTTCTGCCATAAGCCTGGAGGGGATGTTCAGAGCAGGAAAATAAAGTAGTTTTGGGGGGTACCTGAATGCCTGGTGAGAACCAAGGTGGGAAGAGACTGACTGGAGACATGGTCTATCTGGTGTTAGGGCTGGGTGTTTAACCCCAGAGGCATAAAAAACTTCAAGAGATCTGGAAACAGGGAGTTAGTCCCAAGAGTCAAGTGCTGATGGTTTAGGAAGAGTGCCAAGAGCCTGAGGAATGAGCACCAGCTTCAGGGTAAGTGGGGACTTTGAATATGTGCTAGAATAATAACTGGGAGAATTTGGCTTGTAAAATACAGCTTAAGTGAAGATCAAAATAAAGTGTTCCAGGTTGGTTCTGACTCAAACTTTGGCTTGTTAGACACTATAGTAGTCTTAGGAACTTTTCTTTTTATTACCTTCCGTTATTTTTCATGAATGTAGTAAGTTTACACAGTGTTTGACAAGGCATTTCCAGATCTTTTCAGAGCGAGACTTTGGAGCTGAACTTCAATCTGTTTGTCTTTTCTTTCTATTTTCCAAATCTTACATCGGACAAAGAATTCCTACCTCATGATAGCTAGGTAACACAAAACTCTAATGGCTGTTCCCTGAAAACATGGATGCAGAAGCGCTTCCACTTGAAAGGCAGTCTATAGCTTCTCCCAGATTTGTTGTTGCTGATTTAAAACTCCTTCCAACTTGGGACATCAACAAAACATGGACAAAAATGTGGCCTTACATTATTTAACCCAAAAAGAAAGGATTTGTCCCCAGATGTCCTAGTCTGAACCAGTGCATGGCGAGTTCTCACTGCTGGTCTAGAGACTGATTGCAATTCTCTTGTTCTTTTTATGCCACTCTTCTTTAGGTCACTATTGTTTGCAGAGTATTAACATACAAAGTTCGGCATTTAAGGACTGCGTATTACATAAACGTCTTCTATATTGCAGTGTTTTATTACACGCCGTGCGTTTCCATCCTAAATAAAACTTTTTTTTTTTTTTTTCTCTGTAATCCAATTTTCTGTCCCTGGGTGTGATGGGAGGGAATGGGGAAGAGGGGAGAGCGGCGGGCCGCGTTTGGGAGCCCGGCAAGGGAGGGTGCGTGCGGAGAGAGCAGCGCGGGCGGCTCTTCCGCCGCGTCACGGGAAGGGGCGGGGGCGGCCCCGGCGCCCGGTTCGAAGCGGAGCGGGATGGAGCACAGCGGCACGGAGAGCGGGGCGGCGGCGGGCCCTGCGCCGGGCCGGTTCCCGTTCCCCTACACTCCGTACCGCATCCAGGAGCAGTTCATGGAGGCGCTGTACGGCGCGCTGGAGGCCGGCCGGGTTGGCATCTTCGAGAGCCCCACGGGCACGGTGAGGCGGCGGCGCCGGGGTGCGGCTGTGGCCGAGCGGGGCCGCGGCAGTGGCGGCAGCGCTCCTCACCTTGTTGGCTCTCCGTGGCAGGGAAAATCGCTGAGCCTCATCTGCGGGGCCCTGTCGTGGCTCCGGGACTGGGAGGAGAAGCGGCGGCAGCAGGAGGCGCGGCTGCTGGCTCTCGGGGCCGGCGGGCAGGACGGGCTGACCCCGCAGCAGGCACGGCCGGGCAGCGCGGACACGGCCGGGGAGCCGGACTGGGTCACGGCTTTCGTGCAGAAGAAAGAGGAGCGGGACATGGTGGACAAGCTAAAGGTGAGGAAGCGCTCGTGTGTAGAGGACGGGTGAAATAACGAGGAAAGGATCGGGAGGGCTGGTATCACACAGTCACAGAATGGCTGGGGCTAGAGGGGATCCCTGGGGGTCACCTAGAACAGCATCCCTGCTCGAGCAGAGTCCCTAGAGCGCGGTACCCAGTGTCTAGGCGGCTTTTTAGCATCTCCAGGGAAGGGAACTCCGCCACCTCTCTGGGCAAACTGGTCCTGTATCCTGGATGATGAGTGGAAAACACGTGAGGCAGATTTGGTGGTGGTGTATCTCTGCCTGCAGGTTGCCCAAGACAGGAAACTATGTTGCTTTGAGCAGAGAAACACTCAGTAGACGAGCACTCCGGAGAACGGCACCGTGTACTGGCAATTTTGTTTCCGTTAATCTTTTTTCTATGCCCAGAGCGTAGGTAGTGATACCAAGGGTTGAGGACTAAATCCATTTAAACCTGCCTACACTCTCCCTTTTTTCTAGGAAGAGCAGATCAGAAGGAAGAAGCGAGAAGAACGTCTTGAGAAAATTCGCCATAATGTGCAGTTAAAATACGCAGCAAAGAGGAAGGTGAGTTATTCCACAGAGATCAGAACTTTCTGATTAACTTTTCATTACCTTCAGTGTTGTTCATCCTTGCTTATGTGTGACTTCACACTGACTTTTCCAACCCACCTGTTTGAGAAGCTCTTTGTATGAGGTTTCTGAAATTGGTCATCCAAAATTATTTGTTAGATTTTCTTTTAAAAGTACAGATGTGAAAAACAATTTGTGCATTAATAATTTCCTGTGACAGTTTTTGTGTGTGGGCAGAAATGATGTGTGTTCTGATTGCCTTCTGGCCCTCTGCTTTTCTTTTAAAAGCTTTAATACTTGGAGGCTTTTTTTGGAAAGATCTCTGTTTTATGAACATCTGTGAACACTCTGCACTTCTGGAACAAAAATGGCTTTAAAGTTCACATATATTTTTCTGTCATTTAGATGCATGAACTGGCCTCAGCTTTTTGATTATATGAGTCAAACTTCCCACAAATGCTCAGTTCAGGTCCCCAAATAGACAGATTTATTAGGCTGCCAGGCTATTAATTTCTAGTATGCTCCATCTCAAATACTGTGTAATGTTTTGGTCAACTCCCATCAAATGGATACGACAGAAATAGTAAAGAATGGCAAAAAACAAATGGAACAAAGAACTTGTCTCTTAAAAGACAAATTAAAAGAGGATGAAGAGCATGTGAAATGAGAAGCATGATGAAAAGCAAGAAAGCAAATGAGAAATATTAGGGAGATTTGGGAAAGCGACTGATTCATCTTTTCTGTAGTACTCACTAACTGCATTTTCTGTATAATGCCAGTAAAGCGCTCATTGATGTTGGAAGATACTGCTTTCAGATGGAAAAAATGAACTTTTCTTTATCATGACACAAAAGTTAATCAGAAAACTGTTCCTCAACAGTTTAATTGAATTTTTGTGGAGAGGTAGACCTGTTTTAGAGTAACAGTCACACAACTGGAGAAAAAACAGCAAGAGAAATCTTGTTCTAAACCAGATGCTGAGCTGATTCTAGCTTTGAGTTAAATGTGCAGTGTGTTTGATTACGTCCTTACATGTTTGTTTGTTCGGGTTTATTTACACACTGTTTTCTCTCAGGCAGACATCTTTTATGGGCCACTTTAAGCAACTAATACTGGATTACATGAACATTTCATTGAGGGTCTATTAGCTCAGCAGGCCTTTTGCAGAGAAGGTCCTTTATGTTTCCCCTTCATAATCGTCTGTGTGGGCAAGTCTTTGGTTTTTGGTAACAGCTGCCTTCTGTGGAGCTGAACAGCTTCAGCCTTCTGTGAAGGACTGTGCTGTCTTCTGAGCTGTCCATGCCATAAAGCAACCCCTGTGCTACTCTCTTTATATATGGGAAATACTGTGCTCCTGTGTTCCTTCCAGAGATGTGAGGAGGATGAGGCAAAGCGCCTGCTTCAGCTCAGCAAGGAGGCTCTTTCACAGGGAGCTGGAGAGGGTGTTCTAGACCAGCTGGATCACAACGAGGAGGAGCTGGTTCTTGCTGAATATGAGAGTGATGACGAAAAGAAAGTGGTATCTGGGTAAGGACAGGGACTGAGGGGATTCAATGCTAGGGAAACGTTTTCTATCTAATTTTTGTCTTGCCCTTATTAAAGAGGTTGTGCAGATTTTATGAAAAAGTGTTTCTCACCTTTTCAAACAGTATAAGGTGGTGGTCGTTCTGGGGTTTTATTTAATTGGTTGGTTGAGGGGATTTTAGTTTGGTTTGGTTTTTTAAACTTTTGTTAGACTGATCTGGGTGACTTGAAGTGCTTTCTGAGAAAGTGCATCTTAACATGTGTGGCAGTGTCCTGCCTTTATCCACACCCAGCTTCTCAAAGAGTGCTTCTGGATGCTGAGTGAATGATTTAAGATCAAGTTCCTTGCATTAGAAAAGCAGAATGGAACTCAGGACACCAGAGGAAGCTGTCAGTTCCACAGATTAGCACTGGCATATTTTGATACTCTAAAGGCAGAGATGTTCACATTTCTGAAGACAGAGCTTTGGCATGAAAACCCCATGCACACTTTTCTCTCTCATGCATTTGCTTTATGCAGAAAGCCAGAAGCCATACTTCAGCACAAAAAGACAAATTAATTTAAAATACAAATTTACTAATTAGTGTCTAGACAGATCCTTCTGCCTTAAAAACTGAAGAACACTTAACTACTTTTTTTCTATGTAGTTAGTTTATCAAACATTAAACTGCTGTTGCCTTTGAGGAGCTCTACGGCAGCTGAATGCTTTCCTGAAGCCTTTCTTTATGCAATAGCTGGAGGGTGGTAAATTGCTTCTAAAGGGAAAGCTTTACACAAATAAACAAATAAGCTCACCAAAGAATAGTATAGCACTGATTAGCTTGTGCCTGAGGCTTAGAGGCCCCTGAATCAAAAGAAAAAAAAATTCTTGAACTTGCAAAAGGCACAGCCCAGGAAAAATTTTTCTTTTAAAGAGAAAGGCTTGACTTGATTAGGCACACTTACACTATTCTTAAAAAGTTGATTTTTCTTTTACCACCTGAGATGAGATCTGAGGCTCTTTTTGAGATGACTTAATCATCTCTCTTGAGACCTCACTCTTGTGGTGGAGGACCATTTGATTCTTACTGTCAGTGATCTGCTGAAAGGAAACTGTTTGAGCTTTCTCTTTTCTTAGGCTGGAAGAAGATGACGATGATTTGGAAGAGGAGCATGTGACTAAGGTGAGATGAGGAAAATAAATAGTGCCACTTCACAGAATAGTGTAGGAGTGAGCAGAATTATGGCTTCCTTGCACCTTTCCAACAGTCAGGTGGCACAGAAGGATTTAGGAACTAGCATCTAAAACCTGCTAGGTTTGTTAATAAAGACAGCTAATTCTGCTGTGCTCATCTCCTTCTGGACTACACTGCCTGCCTAAGCAGCTTGCTGTGCTAGCACTGCTTAGTTTTTGCTGTAGTTTGCTGTAAAAGCACACAGCAATAAATAGTTTTTTATTACTCTCCCATGGTGAGTCCCTGTTTTATAGAGACCTTGGAAAATTAAATGGAAACAAAGGCAAATGCAGAGGAGAAAACAAAGATGGGGCTTTTGGCCTCAACAGTTTTAAGGTGACACTCAAACATGTGCCTTCCCTTATGCTTTTGAAGGCTTGAGCAAGGTGAACCTTGCTGAGGTGCTTGGCTGCTTCCTTGTAGGATTGGTCATAGGTAGGGATTGGCTTCCATGTTCTTGTCTTCCCTTTGTTCTTCCTCATTGCAGATCTACTACTGCAGCCGCACTCACTCCCAGCTGTCCCAGTTTGTGCGCGAGGTGCAGAAAAGTCCTTTTGGCAAAGACACGCGTCTGGTCTCCTTGGGATCCAGGCAGGTACGTGGTGGTGTTCTCAAGGGACCCAAAACCCATTGCCAGGAGCTGTGTGGATCTGGTGCCACAGAAGTCACCTTGGGGACTGGCTTAGTCTCCTCTTTGAAAACTAAAGCGGACACGGGTCGCAACACAGATCTGTGTGATGTACATTTTTCTGTGAACTCTGTTTTGGTCATTTATCCTTTGGTGTAAATGCAAGAATGTGTTTTACCTTCTCTGATATGGAGTATTACAGATGCCTGAGTCACTGAGAAGGTGCTCCTCTTAGTCGAGTAGTACTTCTGGCAGCATTTTTTAGAAGCTCTTGTGTAACAGTGAGCCCTCTTCTTCTCATTTTTTTTCTCCTAAGTTTCTGTGGGTTTCGAGCACGTTTGTAGCAGTTAATATGTATAATGTCTGACTGGTAGACTTTTCCGTTTTGGAATCTGGCCTGAGATTGCTTTAAAGAAAATCTTCTGTTTTACAACAGAGGGTGCACATGGGGGCACTCAGCTGTGAATTGACTCCCCTCCTCTTCCTCTCTTTGCACGTGCCAGAACCTGTGTGTGAATGAGGAGGTGCGACGCCTGGGTGCTCTCCAGCTCATCAATGACCGCTGCATGGAGATGCAAAAGAACAAACATGGTAGGAACGCTCCCAACCTGGGGAAGCAATTCCTGATAAAGCTGTCATGAGAGTGTGGAGACAGTGGGCACTGCCAGTCAGTTCTAGCAAGAGTGGTAGGAGCTTGGAAATCACAGGTTGGAGGAATAGGAATCCTTGGTGCTTTTCTTGATCTCCAGGCTATGCTGAGATAGGGATGAATTTTCTGAGTGTCTTAAGTTGGTCAGGACTTCTGCATGGAAAGATACTTGTGTTTGTTAACTCAGTACTAGAAATGTTGGAAGCTGTCATATGCTAAATCGAACTGGCAAGAGTAGTGTCCCCTGTGGAGATGGAAATGTTATAGCTGAGTAATTTTTAAATAGGTGATAGGTCAGGAACACACATGACAACGCTTGCTTTGAAATCTATGAGGTTCTGCAAAGTGGTTGTTCTAGGCTGTTGTGTGTGTTGCTCATAGCTTTCTTTTGATTCCTGCTGTTAGAAAAGAAGAGCGATGAGGAGAACGAGGGGAAGAAGAGACGTGTGAGTCGCACCGTGTGCCCATTTTATTCCTACGAGCAAATGCAGTTTCTCCGTGATGAAGTTCTGGTGGAAGTGAAGGATATTGAGCAGTTGGTGTCCTTGGGAAGGGAGACCAAAGCCTGCCCATATTATGGGAGTCGATTTGCCATCCCTGCTGCTCAGGTAAGGTGTAACAGTTTTAGTGGCATTAATGCCAGGCACTCTAAGAATGAACTGATGGCCTGCTCCCTCTAGTACTGTTACTTAGACTGGGGGAGTCTGTAAACAGGCTGTGTTCTTGTCAGCTGTAGTTTTGCTCAGAAAGCAAAGGAAAATGAGAATTCCCATCAGAAGTTCATAGGGATGCTGTATGTCTCACAGTTTGAAATACTTGAAAGGTTCAGCAACTGTGAAGCAATACTGACACACAGGTGTACTCTTAGCTCTTACACCACTCTTCTTCCTTGCTGGGTTCTCCCTGAAGACATGCTTTCAGTGCTCCAGAGGAGATTTGGAAGGTAACCTGAGCCCATATGCAATTGTAGCATAATAATTTCTCTTCAGCTTACATCCCAGTGCCCCTCTCAAGCATGTGCTCCTGGTTTTTTTTCTACCTTTCCTGTAATAAGAGTAAGTCATTTGGCTGAATTCTGCAAGGCCCTCTGATACGGGCTGTCCATGAGTGGTTGTAGAACACCTTAAGTCTGTAAGGATGAGAGCTGGAATCAGGGCAGTGTGTGCTTCTCCTGTAGCTGGTGGTGCTGCCCTATCAGATGCTTTTGCATGAGCCTACCAGGAACGCTGCCGGGATCAAGCTGAAGGACCAGGTTGTGATCATTGACGAGGCCCACAACCTCATAGACACCATCACCTGTATCCATAGTGCCGAGGTCAGCGGCTCTCAGGTAAGTCTCAGCCTGGCCTGTGAAAGGAGAGGGAGCTCTGCTTCCAGCTGTGCCCTTTCTTGTCTCCTCTATAACAACAGCTTCTGCTCTCTGTTTGTGTAGCTGTGCTGTGCCCACTCCCAGCTGTTGCAGTACCTGGAGCGATACAGGTGAGGATCTGAGGGGAAAACAGCATAGCAGAGGCAAGGTCTGTGCATGCCTTGGCTTGCCTCGTGGCTGCAGGGTCTTTTGGTCTTTCTTGCTTTTCCCCAGTGGAAAGTTACTGCATTAAGAGTTCTGCAGATGAAAAGACACTTGCTTCATTATCTCTGTCTAGAATCCATCTAAGTCAGACTCCTGGGGCTGGTATTAAGCAGTGAGAAGGGGATACCCTGAGGATTCTGTTTTCCCCTTATACACTCAGTTCCTTTCCCTAGATCTCCCTCTGAAAACTTCTACTTTGTGATGCAGAGTTTCAAAAGATTCAGTCTTTCATGTCTCTCCTGGACCTTAGTCTTTCATGTGCTGACTGGCATTATGGTAGAGGCAGGAAGCTTGGAGGAGGAAGCTGTATGTGGGTTTTGGCTCTGCATCTTGCCATCCCTGCAGTGGCTGATTGTTGTGCTCAATGCTAGTAACTCTGAATTTGTGGAGCATTATTGTAATAGGGTCTTGAGGCATCAATGCCATTGTAATAAACAAACTATAATTAATATGCAAGGAGAAGTGCAATGGTAGAAACAGTGGGGGGAGCATGGGTAAGTGCTTTGGGATGATCTTGGGCAGGATATCCAGAAGACTGTGCCGTGTCACAAACAGGGAGAGTGAACCTGGAAGAAATCTTCGTTCCTGTCTCTCCAAAATGAAGAGTTCATGTTCTTGTTTCTGCAGCTCAGCTGCTTGTGTAAGTCCCTGAAGATGTTTTGGGGCCTAAACATGTCTCATTTTCCATAGGAAACGTTTGAAGGCAAAGAACTTGATGTACATTAAGCAGATCCTGTATTTACTGGAGCGGTTTGTGGCCATGCTGGGAGGTAAGCAAACCTCTTGTGTCTCCAGGGATACTGATAAACTCTGAGCTAGTTAGTGCTTCCTCAGGACACTGTCTCCCTTCCCCCTCTGCAGAGACTTCAGGGAAGTGTGCTCATGTATAGGTTCAGATGCTAGTAATTTTATTTCTCAGGCTGGTTTGTACATGGGCAAGTTGACTGGTGTCTACTTGAACCCTTCTTTTTGTTTCTAGCTGAGGAACAGCAGATGACATTGTAAGTTGGTAGAGGCAGTTTCCTTCTCTTTCTGTGTGGTTTTCAGATCCGATTAGAGTGGGGATGATGTAAGATGCTAAGTGAAGAATACAGCAGATGTATAACAGATGTATAACAGTGTGGCACAAGAACTGCATGAAATACATCTCTAGGTCATCTGGTAGCAAGGCCTCCATGTGTGTCAGCATGCATCTGCAGAATGAATCTTTCTTGAGTGGTGCCTTTCCTTTGTGGGAAAATATTATTTTGCTTTGATTTTAGATCCCCAGGAATTTGCAGGACTCCTTTTCTCCAATGATTTGTTTGCTAGACCTTAGTGTGTCTTGAGAAGAGCATGTTCTAAGCTCATAAAGAACTTCCTCCATGCCCAGGGGAAATGCAGCCCGTTGGGGCAGGGGCTGCAAAAGTGACATGTGAGGTGGGTGTTAAACAATAGGACATAAAATGCTGTGAGTGGCAGGAATGAATCCTGTTCTGGCTGTTGGGCTCTGGGCATGTAGGTGTCCTTAGGTTTTTCCCTTCTTCCCAGTTGCCTGCCAGCCTCTGTGCTTCCCAGCTCCCTGCTGCTGCATTGAGGAGGGGTGAGGGATGCATTGCAGTCCCTGTCCCTTGGTCTTTGCAGCATGATGACTACACAGAGTGGGAACATTTCTGATCACCCACCCTACCTGCTGCTTCCTGCCACAAAAGGAATATAGGTGGTGTTCCTTAGGATGCAGCAGCACACTTGTCCTACAATGTAGGGCTACTCTACAGGGCAAATTAAAACTGAGTGGGAGCTGACGTTTTGTCTGTATAGCTACGTTTTGCAGATGCGTAGTTATTTCTTGGGTTTTTTGTGCACTGTACGTATCAAGCTCAGTCTTTAGTTTCTTGCTTAATTTTGAGATAGATTCAAGCCTTCCTTGAATTGGTTTCATGCTTTACAGGTAATGTGAGCCAGAATCCTGGATGTCAGGCAGTTTCCCAAACAGGTAAGACTGGAGTGAACTCCTGGGGTATGGAGCTATCAGTCAGAGACATGGGTGAGGGCAGTAAGGGGTGCAGGCCCAGCAGCAGCTAATAATTTCTTTCCCCCTTTTCCCTCTTTTCTTTCAGGGACAGTGTTAAAATCCATCAATGACTTTCTATTTCAGAGCCAGATTGACAATATCAACCTCTTCAAGGTAATGCAAATGTTGTCTGTTAGGGCACAGGTGGTGGTGACTTGTTTGAGATTATTTGGAGTGTGTGTGAGAGCTGGAAGTAGAGCCAAAGTCCATATGGCAGAATCTGCTTTCTAGCTGTCTGTAGGCAAAGCTACACTGTAGGGGCTGTGGATGCAGAAATTTTACTACTCCAGTAACCTAACTCCCACCTTGAGCCTCCAAACACAGCACCTTAACACTGGGTCTTCCCACTCTGGAATGCCATTGTAATGAACTGTTGTCGGGCTGGCAGCGCCCACAAAGACCTGTGCACCTCTCCCCAAAAGCACGGCACGTGACAGCCTTGCTGGACGGGGATCAAGGACAGCAGGATGGGAGAAGGGGTGCTGAATGCCCGTTCATTTTCCTGTCTTCCTCCAACAGGTTCAGCGGTACTGTGAGAAGAGCCTCATCAGCAGGAAGGTAATTTCCCTGTAGTTTCATGGTCAGCAGTGTTCCAATGCTGTTTCACACCTGGAGTTTGACATGGCAGATGTAGCAGCTGGGTGGGAGCTTGTCTTCTCCACCCTCTTCTGCAAACAAAATGGTTCCCGTAAAAAGCACTATATGGGCAGATTAACTTTTGCTCATCCAGAAAAGAAACATGCAATGTGGTTTACCATGGTATTCCAGTGGGTGCCAATTCTGTGCTGCTTGGCCTCAAACCTGCCAGCCAAGTAGGCTGCATTGCACTGGAAGAACAGACATCAGAGACTTGTTTTGCTTTTGATTCAGTGGGTGGACGAAGGTAATGGGAGCTGATACATTCTGATTAGGCTGGTTTGTGAACACCTACTAAGGAACTATAGCAGGCCAGCAAACCTGCCTTTGTCTTGTCTGATTTCTGCTGTTGGTAGTCTTAGTCTTTCTGGCTTTTGACTGGCAGCTTTTTGGGTTTGTGGAGCGATACGGGGGCCCTGCCTCAGCTGTGAAGACCAACAAGGAGAACCAGAAGCTGGCTGGTTTGCAGAACTTTCTTCTGACCCTTCAGCAAGGATCTGATAAGGAGGGTGAGTTCAGGCATCCTCTCCTTGTGCATCTGTGGGCAGAATGAGGATGTGGAACCTGCATCTCTCTGCATGAGGAAAGGGAGGAGGCAGATTTGCAGAATGAGAGACTGAAGAAGGTGTCCTGCATGGGTGTTTTTTAACAGGTCTCACTAGCTGACCTGCGGAACTGTACATTGGATTAGTGAGGTCCCTTTCGAGCTGAAGGTTGTAATTCCATGTTCACACCACATGCACTCAAGCTTTGCACTTCTGTGACCTGCTGGCTCTGGGACCTGAGCTCCTGTGTGTAGTAGCTCTGCTTAGCGGTGCCATCCACAAAAAACAGATCTTTCTTTTCTTTTTTTTTATTTAGCAATGAGACAGAATTTGGGTTTTCCCCTTTAATGGGTCTTTGTTCTCTGCCTGCATATGTAGGCCAGGTATTGTGAGCATGTCTCGTGCTTAGCCCCTGTCTTTAGAAGTGTGGCTTTTTAGCTTGCCTCTCCTTTCCTTTTTGGGCCAGCAGGTACCACCCAGAGCCCTCCCGTGGAGGCTGAGCACGACCAGCTCCGAACTGCCTCTCCACTGATGCAGATTGAAGGATTTCTCTCGGCCCTCACAAATGCAAACCAAGATGGCAGAGTAATTCTCAACAGGCAAGGTACTGGAAAGGGTGAGCTGGGGAGAGGTGGCATGAGTCAGTCACAAGCAGTGTGCTTCACTGGCACTGAGGGAGGAGATACAGAGCCTGTGGGGAACCTGCAGCAACATTTGTGCCATCTGTGATGTAGGCTGGCAGGCTTAGTCTGTCTGAGGATGCTTATGACCCCA
The DNA here is from genome assembly GCA_013397845.1 of Melanocharis versteri. Taxonomy (NCBI): domain Eukaryota; kingdom Metazoa; phylum Chordata; class Aves; order Passeriformes; family Melanocharitidae; genus Melanocharis; species Melanocharis versteri. The sequence goes on along the minus strand of VZTG01009991.1, from coordinate 1,410,370 downwards.
AGGGAATTCTTAACCAAGGGCACTGGGGCCAGGGTTTGCAGAGGTCTGCTCCCACTTTGGATGTCAATTTTTGTCCTGCAATTTACTGCGCCTGTTATACAGCTCCAGGGAGATTAGGAAGCAGAAGGTAACTTCCAGGCTGGCATTACCTGCTGCCTCTGTCGCTGTTGAATAGCAAGTCCCTACTTTGAGAGGTGGGGATCTGCCAGAGTGCCCAGGGCAGGAGGGAGAATCTCTCATATCCCAGAGTATGTGTCACAGCTAGCTCCTGAATGCTTTTCTCTCCTTTTCCCAGGCACAGTTGGTCAGAGCAGCCTCAAATTCCTCTTGCTGAATCCAGCTGTCCACTTTGCCAAGGTTGTGGAAGAATGCCGTGCTGTCATCATTGCCGGAGGCACCATGCAGCCGGTGAGGGAATAAGGATGCTGTGCTGGGGTCTCAGGAGGTCAGTGGTGCTATCTGCAAGCTGGGGTGGAAAGAGAGCAGCCAGGCTGAGCTCGTGGTAGTTTGGAACTAGCACGGGGAGCAGTCGGAGGACCCCGTGATGCCATCCGTCGTTCCGCAGGGCCAGGGATCCCGCAGGGAGCACGCCACGGGGTCCTTGAGGAAAGTCAGTGCCGCTGTCTGCGGGCAGAGGGCGCTGCCGCTCCTCTGCCGCGCCGGGCAGGGGCTGCCCTGGACCAGGAGCGCTGGTGCTGCCGGTGTAGAGATTTTTGGGACGCTGGTACTTCACTTGTCTTTGTTTTGTGGATCTTAGGTGGCTGATTTCCGAGAGCAGCTGCTGTGCTGTGCTGGCGTGGACCCTGCCCGTGTCATGGAGTTCTCCTGTGGTGAGTGTGCCGGGCTGGCAGGGAGGGCTCAGCAGCTGCAAGGGCTGCAGTTTGCCTTTAACACTATTCTGTCAGCACTCTAAGCAACGTGGCATCTTTCCTAAAATTCAGGGCAGCAAAGGGGTGTGAGTTCCCTTTCACTCTGAGCTTCCCCTGTGGTCTTGACTGGTATTGGCAGGCAGTGTGCCGTGCCTTCTTCCCAGGGGCTCCGGAGATGGAAGTTGGAGCAGCTGAGTGCAGCTTAGGCACTTTGGCTTAGCTGGGCAAATGTTTGCCTCTGTCACTTGAATGCAATTAAAGTGCTTCAGCTCGTGGGGTTTGTGCCAACAGCAGTGATGTTGACTCTCACTACTTGTTTTTGTCTCCAGGACATGTGATTCCTCCAGAAAATATTTTACCCATCATCCTCTGCAGTGGTCCTTCCAACCAGCAGCTGGAGTTCACTTACCAGACCAGAGACTTGCCTCAGATGGTCAGTTTGTCCTTTGTTCCCTTCCTTGGGATCTCTTTTTTGCTTCACATGCTTATGTTTCACAGGAGGGTGCACTCCCTGTTTAAGAAGTGGGCTGAGCAAAAGCCATGGCAAAGGAAATTCCAAACCACAGGGGCAGCTGCGGGTGTTTTGGTGCTTCTTCCTTCTTCCTGTGGCAGGCCAGCAAGCACCCAAGGCCAGACACTAGGTCTGCTCTGCCCCTGCTGAATCTCAGCCAATGTGCTAACCAGCCCTCAACTCTGTTCTAGCGGGACAGCTTCTATCCATTGAGGCAAACCCTCCTTTCCTGAATGACCACGGCTCCACAGCCAAAACAGAAACCCTGGGCTAGGGAAGAAAGGCCAAGCAGTTTAGAGCTTTTTAGTGATGCCCAGCTTCCCTAGAGAGTTCTCTTGGACTTGGCATATTTCCCACATTTTTCCCTCTCCTAAGGCATGTCATAAGGAAGGTGTGATCCTGGGACTGAGCAGAGAATTGGAGCGGCATTAGCTGGGGCTCCTGTCAGCTGCAATATGCTGTAATCTCTCTTGCAGATGGATGAGACAGGTCGAATCCTTTGCAACCTGTGCAATGTGATCCCGGGAGGTGTGGTGTGCTTCTTCCCCTCCTACGAATATGAGAAGCAGGTGTACGGACACTGGGAGAAGACGGGGCTGCTCTCCCGCCTGGCAGCCAAGAAGAAGGTGATTGTGCAGCCAGGGAAGTTGGTACTTTCCATGGAGGTGTCAAAAACCAAACAATCCAATATGCATTGGAGGCCTCTCTCTGAGTTGTTCTCGTAGTCTGCACAGCAGAGCAGAATGGATGTTTATCCAGCTAATCCCTCCAGTAACAAATAAATGATACTTCCCGGGCGGCTGAGCACTGAGCTGGGATCTGAATGAGATTGATTGCAGCTATACATTCTTGAAGTGCACAGTCTGTGTAGTGGCCATGAGGGCAGTCAGTCTTTGCTTTCCATAGCCAGCAGGCTTGTTTTCTTGTGGCTGGAGGGGGCTGTTCAGGGTGAGCTCCTACAGGGAATTTGTTTTTCGCAGGATCATCTGTGTGTCCCTTGAGCACAGCCCAGCACAGCCAAGGGCTAGGCAGAGTGAGACACTGCAGTTCGTAAGACAAATGGCATTTTGCTATCTGCTAGAAGTAGAGATGAGGACTGGAAGACTAGCAGTGGTAACTCCTGTGGAAGGAGCAATGAGAAACATTAAATAGGGAGATCACTGCAAATATAAAATATTTGCAATGACTCTCACAGGTATTTGAAAGCTGGGTATTGAAAGTCAGGCAGTTCAGGTTGCGGTGCAGGGGTCTTGGATCATGTGCCAGGGGAAGGAAAAATTACATATACCCTGGCTGTGACTTCTGTTTACCAAAAGCTAAACAACTTACCACAGTCCCAGACATTTCACAGCCTTGGTGCTGGCATTCTGGCACATGGGGCAGCCTGTAGGTTTCTGGTTGGAAGCACTGTGCTTCACTATCTCTGTGTTTGTAGAGTTACCACTCTTAGTGTCTTTTCACGTGTGTCCTGTCAGGGCTCCAATGCTCTGCCTGGTTCCTCCAAGGCTTTGGGCCACACACAATTTGTTCCAGCTTTCAACTCTGATTTGTTCTTGTTTGGCCTTTGCAGTCTCCAGCAAACTGGATATGTGTTAGCAAGGCAACTGGCCATAAGTGCAGCAAGTGTGACTTTCAACTGCCCACACACAAGATCAAATCTTAGCAGGGGAAGGTTCAAGGCTTTCCTGAGGTTGCTGTGGTGAGATCACATTGAGATCATATATAAATTACACAGGGAAAGTCAATTTAAATCAGAAGCTCAAATAGCTACTTTTCAGTAAGTTAGTTTTGGCTTATATTTGTAATTACCAGTTATTTTTCTACCAAAAGACTGATTTTGACTGGTAAAATTTGATATTACTTCTTGCTAACCAAAGGAAAACACGTTCTGTAGGTTCTTTACTGTTACAGAGAAGATAGATGTTGGACCTCTTGTTTAGTAGGAAAACTACTTGTGTTTTAGGCCAAGGTGCAGCACCTACAAAAATGCAGCTTAATTAACTGCAGAGGTTTTCAGTAACTAATTAGGTGTCATAGAATAACATGAAGAAGTATTACTTTATTTATGCATTGCATGTAAAAGCTAATTTATTCACTGGGCAAGAGGAGCCATTGCTTGGAATTAATTGATGATTCAAATTGATTGGTCCTGTCCCTGTCCTCTAAGATCTTGCAGCTGTAGAGTCTCCTGACCCCAGAGGATCTTGATTCATAGGTGCAAGAGGTGCACATTGCTTTTCTGCCTCTTAGCTCTCGGATGACTTGTAACTTCTTGCAGTATTGAACAAGTCTGCCAAAGCTGAAAGGGAATGTTGGAATGCTCCCTTCAGAGCCCAGCTGAAAAGGGCTGTAGTGCATTTTCAGGGTGAAAGAAAGGTACTGGTTAAGATAGTTGCTCAGGCGATTTTCCCTTCCGTGACCTTAGTTCCATATGCTGTTTAATGGCAGGGGGGTAAAATTATTTGCTTTCTTTGAACTGTGTGCTTCCTGTTGCTGTAACTGATGAACCGTGCCTGACAGATCTTTCAGGAGCCTAAGAAAGCCAACCAGGTGGAGCAGGTGCTGGTGGAATATGCCAAGTGCATAAAGGTAAGCTGAGCAGGCAGGCTGGTGGGAGTGTGGCAGCCCAGCTGGTATGGGAATGCTGCTAAGGGGGGCACTGCAGCTTTTAACAAGGAAACAGGGCTCTAGCCTAGGTGTGGGAGTGTTTCTGAGGCACAGAAATCTTCCTTGCTCTGGTTTAAGTTGCTGGTCCCTCTCCTGCAGCGCTGCAGCCAGACAGGAGGACAGATGACAGGGGCCCTGCTGCTTTCTGTAGTTGGAGGCAAAATGAGTGAAGGGATCAATTTCTCCGATGACCTGGGAAGGTAAGGTGACTGCTCCTTGGAAAGCCATCTCTGGCTTGTGGTGTAGTGATTCCAAGCAGGATGGGCACATCAGTACTTGCATAGATAGAAAATCCTGGGGAACGCGTGACTTAGCTGATGCATAAAGCAACAAGAGGGTCTGCTGGGTGGTGTAAAACCTGCCTGTCCAGGCCACTTTTCCCATGAATAATGCAGTTAGGCTTGCTGTGCTAGATAATCCCTTGTTCTGGCACCCTGGATCCCTCTGCAGCTCTGTTCAGAATGTGCTTGTCAGACTGCTGTGCTTTATTGCTGCCTTTGGTTTGCAGGGCTGGCTGTCTTTCAGGGGTGCAGTGACCTCTAATTTATCAGTCTAGTGGCACAGTGCTCTAGGATGAGACATTAAGAATAACGCAGTCCTCCCTTGCAGGTGTGTAATTATGGTGGGAATGCCTTACCCCAATATTAGATCTCCAGAACTCCAGGAAAAAATGACTTGGCTTGACAAAACAGTGGTAAGAGCCACTTACCACTCTGTCTCTTTCACTTCTGCTTTATAGTACTAACTTCCCAGCACATGAGCCCCAGAGCTGCCTTTGGAGGTTTCATTTTCTTTGAACTTGCCGTCATTTCCCAGATGGTGTGGTACTGAGAGCACAGCCTTCTCCAGACTGCTCCTGAACAGGTGGCCCTAAACACAGGGAGGAAGTTTGGTGGAGGGAAATGCCACCCGGGCTTGTTGGGAACTCTGAGTTCCAAGGGGAGCAAGGACCCTTCAACCCAGAGAGGGTGGCAGGGTGGTAGAAGCTGCTTACCAGGATCATTTGTCCTTTCTCATTGCTCACTGGAGGTGCTGTTCCTGGGGCCAAGATTTCTGCCGTCAAGGGGACCTTGGGTTGGCTCTTTGTGAACGTTCAATGCAGTTTTCTGACTGCAGCCTTTCTTCTGTTCCTCCTTACTCTCAGCTTGGGGTCTGCCTGGCCACCCGCTCACCCTGCAGGGGTAAAAGTATTTACCTCACTTTTATTAAGACTCCCCAATTTGATTTACATCTGCCTCGTGTTCAGACTTGCCTATTTCTCCTTTCCAGCCCAGAGCTGCTGGCCAGGCACCGAGCAGAGTGCTGATTGAAAACCTGTGCATGAAGGCAGTAAACCAGTCAATAGGTAATTCATTCTTCCTTGGACAGGCTGGGGGATATGAAATACACTGAAGGAGGAGGGTAGGGAAAAGGATGCATTAAAGATGATGGGAACATGATCTTCATTGTCTGAGAACAAACATTTGACTGGGCCATTCTTTGTTTTTATGTTCTGTACAGGCAGAGCCATTCGCCACCAGAAGGACTTTGCAAGCATCCTGCTCCTGGACCACAGGTACGCACGCCCTGCCATCTTTAACAAACTGCCCCAGTGGATCAGGGAGAGGACCCAGGTGAAACCTGCCTTTGGATCAGCGTTCGCTGAGTTAAGAAAGGTCAGAACTAGTATCTTATGTCCTGCTACTAACACTATTCCCCATTGTCCTCATTGGACCTTTCTCAAGCCTTCCCTTTAGAGTAAGGCCAAGGACAAACTGCCTGGTTTTGTGTGTTCCCAGTTCCATCGAGGCAAGTTGGATGCTTTGTGATGTGGACCAGAGAACAGATGGTATTCAGCACTGTGAGTTACACCTCTGAAGAATAGGTAAAGTAACACAAGTTGCTGCTTTTCTGTACCATGGACTTCGTAAAATCTCTGCCTTCTGCCTCCTTTGTGGATGTTTGCTGTTCAGTATGTGAGTGCCATGATGGTGAGACAGCCTTCAGCACCACAGCCAGGAGGGAAACTGGTTTTAGGTCTGAGGCAGGTGAAGAGAGTAGCAGCAGGCACCTACTTGTTTACAGCTGTTAAAGTTTTATTTAAATTGATTAAATACTTTCAATGAAAACACTCAAGTATGGCGAGTATTATTTAAGTACACTTAAGTATGAGAAGTAATTATTTTGACAGAACACATATGGTTTTTTCCCATCAACCACCAAGTGTAGGAGGCCTGACTGACCAATGCCATCATTGAGCTTTTCACAGGAATTGTAAACTTAGCAGGCCACTAATTTATGTCACGTTGGAAGAACACAGAGTGGTAATGCAGCAGCTATGGGTAACATTTCTTATCCCCTTCTTTCTACCTTGCTTCAAGCAGCCAAGAGATTGAAGCAGTTCATTCTTTCAAGGGGAATAAAGATACGGCCACAATACAGCACTTCTCCTTTGATCACGCTTAAGCACAGGATTGCTCTGTTCTTTTTACCCCCTAAGTTTCTGAATTCGAAGTATCTTTTTTAGTTTAACGTTCCTGGGGTTCTTTCCAGAGTTATGGGTCAGTGCTGGAGGGCAGAAATAACACCAGGGACAGCCACATAATCCCACAGCTGTTCCCAGCTACCTCTGTCATCCTGAGCAAGTCTCGTCCCAGGAGCTTTGTTTGCTTCTTTTCCAGTTTCAGCAGCTGGATGCTACCTCTCCAGGCTCTTCACAAAGAAGGAAGTACTTATGGCACAGAGCTGTTACCCACTCCCTATATGTTAATTAGCCCCACAGGGAAAGAAACAGCTGCCTCTGAGAAACTTCCACTGTGAGTTGCCTGCCCTTTGAGTAGGTCCAAACCCCATGGTCTGCACAAGCTCTGCCTTCAGGGAAGGGGGCACCTGCTTCTGGCAGCTGGTGCCCTCCAGCCTGTGGCTGGTGGTGCTGGGCTGTAAGGCTGGACAGCTGGGCCTTCCCTTTACACGCTCTTAATTGATGAGACTTCCCGCTTTTACCAAAGTGAAGGCAGTAAGAACCTGCTTCCTTCAACTTCACTGAAATTTTTCAGACAGCAACAGTTTCACACTAATACGCAATGGATCCCATCTATGACTCCCAGTCATCCTCATCCTCCTCACCTACAGGCTGCTGTGGGGGTGGGAGGGGTGGTATTGAGTCTGACATACGAGCAAAGGCACCAGCAGGACTGCCAGGAGCATCCACATTCCCAGAGGCTCCTGGTCCTTTCCCTGAAATACCTGTGAAGGAAGGGAATCACCAGTGAGTGACACCTGGGGACTAGAGACCAAAGAGAGTCAGTAAAGGGGAGGGGGAAAGCCATGCTCCCACCACCCAGGTAACCAGAACAGCCAACATGTTTAATGCTGCCACAGACTTGTGCCAAGGCCTCGTTTAACTATACAGCTTCCCCTGAGCAAGTCCCTGCTGTCATCTGCCTGCTGAGGTGTTACCTTGGCTCTAAATGCCCCAGGAACTTGCCATGGCCTCAAGACATCACAAATGCCCATATGGGCAGTGAGCCCAGCTGCCCAAGCACTGGATTAAAAAAGACACTGCTGTCCCTTCTTCACAGGTAGCTTTCAGAGTCCATCCTCTGAAACACACAAACCCCTCCAGTGCCTCCAGCTGGACTTGAGGTGGAGATTCCTCTGCTCATTCTCTGTAAAGACACTCCCAGCTATACTGCAGTACACTGCCCAGGAAAATCTCTGTTCCTGTTTCCAAGGCTCTGGCTGACACAACTGGGGTGCCCAGGGAGTGCTCTCCCTCTTTCATAGGGGAAAGGAGCAGGCCACACTGCAGGACAGTACCTTTGCGCCTCAGCACCAGCTTGTTGAAGAGGTCTGACATCAAATCTCCACTTTGTCCCGTAGCTCTCACTGAAACAGAGCAGAACAAGTCAGTGAAGAAAGATTAGTCTGAGCTAAGCACTATGGCAAAAGCATTTCCCTGCAATACTGCCTTCAGATTAAAGAAAAAACTCCAAACCTCTAATTTTGTATGACACCCCAAAATTTTGTATGACACCCCAGTCCAGTTTCAGGTCAGGAAAACACTAGGCACCGCAGGGTTAATGGCATCTTCTGGGGAAAACCAAGAGTGGAATTCATTGAGAGGCTGTGCATTTGCAGTCTCATTCTACCAAAGCAGCTCCATCAATTCCCTCCCCACCTTCCTCAACCAAGGTGCTTAAACTGGTTCAGCCCTGTCCCACTTGGCCCCCAGGGTCTCATCTGTGTGCCTGGTCCTGTGCATCACATGTGAAACTTCCCCACAAGCCCTGAGACAGATGCCCGTCAGGCCAGTGGGGTTTAGCAAGTTCACAGAGCTCTGGCTGAGAGGTGAACACCTGAGACCTACATCAGCTTGTGAGGAGAGAACTCCTTTCTGCTCTGTGAGTTCACTGTGCTCCTGACTTGCCTGCCTGCCCCCAAACCACACCTCCCCAGCCTGGGCAAGGAAAAACAGTTCTGCCAGAGCCTCAGCACCTTGTTCTTGTTCCTTCTGCTTCTTTTTCTCCAGCTTTCTCTCCTTGACACTGCGAAGGTTGGCCTTCCCAATGCCCCCGGCCTGGCGGATGGACTCCAGGAGACTGGCACGCCCAGTAGAGGGGTTCACCACCTCCTTTGGGGCTCCTTGGACTGAAGCTGCAGGGATAGGAAGGACAGGCAGCAGACACGGGTCAGTGCATCAGCTACAGGCCCAGCCAAGCTCCCACGGGAACAACTACTCCAATACCTTGACAGCATCTCTTCCCACTGCCTCTTTCCCCTCTCTGTTGGAAGGCTGGGAAGGCACAGGGGGTTCCCCAAGGACACAGGCTGAAGGCAAGGAGGCTGGTGCAGCTATGGAGGAGCCCAGCCCTTACCTGCAGGCACTGTGTCGCTGCTCTCCTCGCTCACTGTCCGAGCCTGTTCNCGGTGGGGGAGGCGGAGGGGGAGGAGGTGGCAATAGCTCCGCATCTTGAAGATCTGAAAGATGAAACAAGTTGTATCTGAAGAGTCCCAGAGGATGGCACATCGAGAGCTTCAGCTCAGAGCTTCACGCACCTCAGCAGAAACAGATCAGAGTCCTCAGCACCTGCAGTGGAGCACTCCCGCCCTGTGCACCATCTCTTAACAGCGGGCAGGGCCAAGGCAAGAGTCTGAGATTCCCCTACTCTCCCTCCCCAGCTGCATCCCACTCACACAAGGGCATCCCACCAGCCTGACACACACCAAGTCCTTGCACACTGTGCTCCCTCCTCCCTAGCCATGCAGAGAGAGGGGAAGGGAGGTAAAGGGGCTGCAGTCAGGCCAGAACTTGAGCAGGTTGCAGCTTTCACTCAGGCCTAAGCCAGAGGTGCAACATCTATCATCCATCCAACATCCATCTTAACATTTCTACCAAGGGGCTTTCTGCCTCATCTCCACTTTCTAGCAATCCCTGCCTTCCTCCTTCACAGGGTCCTGGGATCAGGGATTGAAAATACCTGGTTGCAAAGGCTCCACCGACTCCGTGTTGAAAGTGGGCAGCTCTGGAATAGCACTGCTGGGGGCAGAGGGTGCAATGCCGGGGCCCAGGTCAGCGCTGTACATGAGATCTGCAGCAATGCCAGGCAGGTCTGGCAGGTAGGAGGGCACATCAATCTCAGGGACCTGGCCCAGATCTGGCACGTAGAAGTAATTTTCAGCGACCTAAAGAAACCCAAACCAACAAGATAAGGCAGTGACTATGTGCTTGCTGCAAACAGGGGCACTGCAGGGAACAGTCTGGGCAGCAGTCAGAGCTGGGCTGGTGTGCCTTGGTACATCAGCTACCCTTACAGCTCTGTGCTCAGAGACTACCTCCTGCAGACCAGGCTTGGGAAAGGTAGACTGCGGGAGGAGGAAGTGCAGGACTCTTCTTAGTTCATAGCAGCAAGTGAACTCTGAAGGGCTCATGCACTAACTGCTGCAGCCTAAATAAAGCAGTCCCTTCTCCTCCAGAAGAGGGTAGTGTCTGAACCACTACCGAGATTAAAATGCAGGAGAAGCACAACCCATAGTTACAGGGGCTTGCATTTGTGTTTAACACACAGGCAACACAGTGGTGATGGTGCACTGTGAATGAAGAGTTTGTTCACTATACACATTATATCTTCCAGTCCAACGTGATGAGCAAATGATTCCCAGGCTCCTTTTCCCAGTCCCAAATGACACTCCAGCAAAGCTGGTACACCCCATATATGGCTGTGGCCTCTATAAGGTGTCAGGTACCAGTCACATGTTGGGGCAACGGGGTTGGTGCACTGCCTGCCCCATGTGTACACCAAGAATAGCCCTTTGCTCAGTCTGGCTGGCCCTTCTGTTTGCACCAGCAGGCACCCCTTCCCAGCAGGAATGATGAGGATCACACTTCACCCCAGGGACCTTCTAGCAGTGGCACCTCACCCTCAGACTCCACATGAGGCTAAGGAGTTGGCACAACAGAGCTGATCAAGTCACAGATCCTCCAAACCCCCCTACAGCCCTGAGGTCAAGCAGCAAGGTGAGTCACACCAAACACAACGATATCCCATTACTCTCCTTTCACCACTCAACAAAGGCTTGAGCAGAGAGAAACGCCTGCCAGGTTTGAGGCTTTTGTCTCACCCATCAAGCTCCCACCAGGACCTCATGCACAAAACCAGGCAAGGTCCTTCTGATAAATGAGGTACTCTGCAGCCCTGTAAGGGGCTACTGTCCTACCTGCTCACCACCCCATTGAAGCCCTCTCTTTTCAGAGAGCTGAGCACAACCCTCTGAAGTATAAGCAGCTGCACCTCACCTGTCGGTCCAGCTGTCCCCTTTTGGTGATGGAGAGAGGTGCATCAAAGAGCTTCTCTTCTGTCTCTGTTTCCAGAGCCACATGGGTCTTGGTCACTGCTCCAGCCAGAGGATCCAGGAACACATACTTCTTGTACCTAAGGGCAGACAACAAGTATTTTAGTGATGCTGCCTTCAGAGCCAAGGCCAGAAGAAACAGTGTACACAAGAGGGTCTGGGAGGCAGAGACCTGACTTCACTTATAAAGATGGAACATGTTGGGCCTTCCAGGTTCCTTCTTTTAGCTCCATTCTCCTGCCTTTCCCCTCCGCAACCAGGAGGCAAGCAGCTCCCCACCCTGCCAGTGCAGCCTCCAGACTCATTCTAAAGCAAAGCCCCACTGTAGTGCCACCAGGACCAAGCTCTCCCCTTTCCACTACCTGGCCTGAAACCATCCTGCAGTCTGCAGCAGGACACCAGTGACTTGTCACTCAAGGTCCAGAAGGACAGACAAAAATGAGAAATGATCCATGGCTCAGGAGAAGAAAGAGAAGGTCCGGCAGCTGAAAGCTCAAGAAGAGCTTAAAGTAGCTCTTCAATAAGGGCAGAAGGAAGAACCATGAGGCAAAGCCCAGTGGGAAAGGAAACTGCAGTGAAGGAGGTGGTGAAGACATTAAAGCAGCAAAAGGAGTAAAGTAATGCTGTGAGGAACTGTCAGAAGAAGCAGTACCTAGCCTGGCACACAGGGCAGAGAAGGGCAGGAGTGACAGAGCATCTCAAGGCTGGAGAGAAATTACAAAGGAACAATAGGAAGAACTAAGCAAAAGGAAGTGCAAAATTGGGTTGAATCAGGTGAGTAGAGGATCAGGAGCAGACGAAGTAACTGCTTCCACCCAAGGGAAAGAGTGGGGAAGGCAAGGCTCCCAGCTGGAAGCCAGCAGAGAGGTACCAAAACCTGTCCTATCAGGAGCCTGATAGGTTAACGTCCTCAGGAAAGCAAGCAGTCACTGCTACCCCTGGGGAAGGGAAAGCTCCTCTGAGGACAAGCAGGGGCAGGTGAGCAGCACAGCACTGCTCCAGCGCTCACAGGTTCTCGGTGGTATTGAAGAGTAGCAGGGAGCTGAGGGAGCTGATGTTCCTGGGAAGGCTGCCAAGGCCTTCTTCTGCATCATCCTCCTGGTGAATTTTGGTGCTCACGCACACAGGGAAATACTTGAGCTTTTCCTGCAAGAAGACAGATAAGAGGTGGTAAGACACTAGAACCACAGCTGCTGAGGCAGCTGTCCCCAGCCACCACAACCCACACTGCTGGATGCACTGTATGGTCTGGGAACCCTACTGCTCCCTCTCTACCTCCCTTTGAGCAAGGAAGCACATGGACAACATTGCAACCCCACACTGATGACAAATGTCGGCAGTTCAGACTCGCAGCAAGTGCTTTTGCTGCCGTGGATGGGTCATACTGAACAAGTGTTACTGTGGCAAGGATCCACCAGAATAAAATCACCAGTCCGGCTCTACAGTCAGAGGCAGGGATCCAGCACCACAGCCTAAAAGGCTTTTGTTACAGTGTCTCCAATTACCACACATTTTCATGCAGGCAGAGTTCCCCACACATCTCTATTACCTCCCCACTGTTGCCTTCACTTGATGTTTTAAGAGCTGTGATCCCACTGGTGGGGTATGCAGGGAAGGCAAAGGAAAAAGAGGTTAGGAAAGAACAGAGTGCCTGCACTAGGCAAGAGATCAGGCAGAAAGGAGTGCACAGGGTGGAACGTGTGCCAGATGGTTTTGCAAAGCCTGAGGGATTTGCAGGAGTTTTCAACTCTAATGAACTGAAATCTTCTCTCTCTCGGTTCTAAAACTTCATGCATAATATATAGAGCTCCCTTTCGAAAAGGACTTATTACATCTGAACTGCCTGACTTTTATAGAGCACAGGAATTGCCATCCCGCATCAGACCAGTGTTTCAGCTGGTGTGACAGTGCCCGCTGCCACATGCTCTGGGGGATGAAGCTCAATGCCCACGGCACTCTGCTGTAGAGGGAGGAAAGGCATCAGTTCCTGAACAGAGACAGTTTGGGATGAACAAACCTCTGCCTCAGACCCCTCTGCAGACCCCTCTTCAGCCCCTTCACAACTCTTCACAGTTCTTTCTTCACAACTAGGGCAAGTAGCAGCTACAAGGCAGTAAGCGCTCATACCAGGAGAAACCAGAGCACTTTGTCAGGTTAAATAACTGGCCACACCTGTGGTTTTCTTCTGCCACCAGAAGATGACCACTCCAAATACTGTCCACAGCTTCCTACTGCCTCACTACTTCCAGCATCCCTGCAACACCCCATTCTCTGAGTCCCTCTTCCCTCCTTGTACTTGTCTGGGGGAAACGGAGACCATGGGTGGTTCAGTTTTAAGACCACATCTCAGTGACACAAGCAGTTCCTGCTGATTGAAACTTCAGTCTTGAATCTGGTAGCCAGAAATCCAAGGAAATGGCTTAGTCACAGCTCAGTTAATCCACTAAGAGTTTATATGATGCCCTGAGACTATAAAATGATATAAGAAAGGACCTGGAAGGTTTTGATTTAATTCAGGTTCCAACTTGTGAAAAATACATTGAAATTAACACCTTCTATTTTTTTATAGAAGCAAATAGGCAAAAATATATAAATTGTTATTTAGAGATTATAGAAGCAGAGAATCAAAAATAAAAGTTCTTTTGATCATTAATATTAATTTCCCAATGTTTAATTTTTTAAGCATGAGGGAGTAGACTTTTTTTTCTAGAACTGTTCAGACACAGCCCTCAAGTCATATATATATATTTTTAATTCTCTCTTTGTAGATTTCAGTTAGCACTGGAAGATTGCGCATCACTCTAAGGGTGTAGTGAGAAAGCAACCATTACCTACACTTACTTACAAAACTCATCTGAGGCAGTTATAAAAGCACTAAGCATGAGTATTCTGAAACGTGAAATATAATCCTTTTAATTTAAATGCCATTAAAGTGCTGGTCTTACTCAAGTACCTAGATCTGTTCTGAAATTTGGAACAACTACACGCTGCCAAAAATATCCTGCAACTGCGAATTCCTCAAGTTAAGGTGCCATTTAAAAATTAGTTTTCTTATAGGAACATTAAGTTCTTAAGCCACAGTTTGGCAACCTTGACATACTGAAGTAATGGGGAGGTGCTTGAATGCTCAAACACCCCAACCTGGGGTCTGGCACCTGGCAGGATCACATCGCCAAGGACACTGCATTTTCAGGCATTTTTCTTCCTAAGAACCCACAGTTAAAAATATAGAAATTCGCTCTGGTTCTTCGGTTTGATTAAACACACACGATTACAAATGGAATTGGTGTGATGCACTAGAAATCCCACCCCCCACACCAATGGAGTGCTGAGGCAACTGGGAAAGCACTTCAAGATGAGCAAGTGATAAAAACCTGGTGGTTTTTATCCACCACCCCACGCCTATGGTGGGCTCTGGGGGAGGCAGAATTCACAAGGACATGCAAAGTTACTGACACGTTTGAAGCCTAGCAAGGTTACTCCAGCAGTGGATGGTAACTTCTGCTCGGACTTCTCCCAAAGCCCAGGTAGACCGTATCTCCCACCCTGGTTTACAGTCTCCTGAGTGGCATGTGCAGCACCCAGATGCAGCTCCCACCACAAAGGAGTGCCCAGCGCCTGGGAAGCCCCACAGGGCTGCAGCCAGCTCCCTGCTGAGCCCTGCCTTGCTGCTACCACTGCAGTGTGCAAAGCAACTGGCTTTCCAGGCTTACCACAACACTGTGTTTCTGGCATTCTTACCCATCAGTGCTCACCTCACCAACCCAAACAGCATCCTCCAAACAGCTGAGTTTTCACTTGCTTGGGGTGGAGGGGGCAAGAAGAAATTCCGAGGGGGAAGCATTTAAAATAAACTGCAGAACCACACACATTTCCAACTCAGTTGCTTACCCCCCAGAGCAAAAACCTTAAAGACTGAGCACAGGCTGCCACCACTTCCCCTCAAACTGACATGAGCAGAGTTTGCTTTCCTGATGAGGTGCGTGCTCGTGTGCAAGTGGAGTTTAGCAAAGGCCACTGCAACTGCTCCCAGCAAAGAGGCTCTCATTAGAAGTGAAAACAGGCAGTGAGCCTCTGCTGAAAGCCCTGAATAATTGAGGAAGGCATAAATGCAAACATTAGACTTCTCCCCGTCACATTTCATTACTTCAAGGCATGTCAGGCTCTGTGCTCAGCTATGGCCGAGAAGGGCCTGTCCCCCTGGAATGTGGTTGGAGCTTGGCCACACTGAGCCCCACTCAGGACATCAGCCCCTCCATCCTTCACCAACTGACAGCAGCATCCCCCCATCCCACAGAGGAGCTGCAGGAGCTCGTGTGTGTGAGCTTGGCAAGAGTGACAACTGCCTCACGAGGCAGACTCAGCATAGCCAGAGAAAGATCAACAGTCCCAAAAGAGGATCAAAAGATGGGTCACAGGAGAGGAGCAACAAACATCCCCCAGGGCCTGCAACAAAGTCCCTGTGGTGATGGCACCTTTAGTCACAAAGGGCAGAACATGGCAATGGTACAGAGACTGGCTAGGACTGGAATAGGTGGCATCCCAGGGCAGATGGCTGTAGGGAATGGCATGTGGAGCCCACCGGAGCCAGCAGGCCAGCTGAACAGGCACACCATTTGCTCTTTGTGGGACACTGCTTTTTAACAGCTGATCTTCTTCTCAATCCCTTCCCTGTGCAAGGCGCTGTACTTTGGCACCAGCCCTTCAGGGTGGGAGCCCATCTCCTTGTGCACTCCCTGCCTGCCTCTGCTCCCCCACCCTCCAGCAGGATGGGGCCACCAGCCAGACAGCAGCACTCACTGGCCTCCCTGCCAGACACCAGCACGTCCCATGCAGCTCTGCCTGTGCTACTGCCAAGACTGGAAGGAAGCAGGAACCCCGCTCAAGTTTGCCAGCTGCCCATTCGGCCAGCAATCCTGCTTCCTTTGCCTGGCTGAAATATTCATAACCACCTCGCTGTGTGACGTCTCGACTCCATTAACATTCAGAAAAGTTTAGCATGATAAATTATTTGGTGGCAGCTTTATTTTTGGCCAAGTAACACAACGATGAAGAAGGAAGTCTCTTTAGGGGTGGAAAGCAGGGAAGTTGTCAAGTTGATCCTTAACCTGCTAGGAACAGCACATCTGCTACTCCTGACACAGCACATACACA
The DNA here is from genome assembly GCA_013397845.1 of Melanocharis versteri. Classification (NCBI taxonomy): domain Eukaryota; kingdom Metazoa; phylum Chordata; class Aves; order Passeriformes; family Melanocharitidae; genus Melanocharis; species Melanocharis versteri. The sequence continues at coordinate 1,394,338 of VZTG01009991.1, read as the reverse complement.
GCAACTTTTAACCTTTAAGCAGGGCAACTCTTCCTCCTCTCCTTCCGACTCAGGGACAATAACCAAGTGCAATGATTTCCTGGGGCAGAAAAATGTTCTAACGAATGGCTCCTGACACACTCACAAGCCTACTTACCTTTCCCCTCTCACCAGAACTTATATCAGAGCCTTCAGAAACTATTTCTGAAACAACTACGAGCTTGATCCCAGCTGCCTTGCTATGCACAGCCAAAGCCTTAAGCTCAGGGAGCAGCACCCACCAACACTGCTGCAGGAAACAGCAGCATTTCAGGAAATGGAGCTGCTTCAGAGACCTGGCAGTTGACAGCCACCCAGATAAGCTCTTGTATTGACATGGCCCTCTCCAATTGGCATCTCCACAAGCTTCCCAGCCTGACCTCACACGCTCCCCACTGACAGGCCAAATGAAAATATGTTCTATTCCCAGAACTATGTCCCAAAGCCCTGACCCACTTTATCAAAGAGATTAACAGCCCCCCAGCTTCTCTTTGCTTGTCCTTCCCAAGGTCTGTTCCCCTCCTTACCTGCAGAGCTTTTTCATCCAGTATTCGGTGTTTGCTCTGAATCTTGTGTCTTGGCCATTTCTGTTTAGCTGGGTCTTCTGCACCAGCAAAAATTGAAGTGTACTCCTGCAGCCGTTCAGGAGCTGGGTACTTGGCACTGGAAAATACCTATGGAGAAACAAGGAGGGACTGAAAAATGCCAACAACTAGGCAATCCTACAATACAGAAACACATGGAGTGGAATAAACATGCAATCTGTGCTGCCAGTGGGAATAGACAGCCTTGGAGTCAACAGGCTCCTAAGGGCTATGTGCACAGACCCAAACATGCATGGGCTACCACTTCTGAACCTGGAATTGCCAGAGCTTTTCTCTCTCTCTAAAAGTACTAGGAGATCACTGGCAAAAAGGCTTCCACTGGCAGGAAAGGAGTTGGAAATACCATTAAAATGAAATAAGAATGGGGAAAGAAGGATTTTCACCAGTTTCACATGGCTCAATAGGATTAAGATGCACTAAGGGGAGGGGGTCTAACAGCAGCTTTCATTCAAATAACCGAAGTGTCTACGACCCTGAAGTGTGAGGGCGGCAGGCTTAGCTCAGCACATGTCTTTTCCCTTTCTCAGGAAGCAGCTGGGACAGAAACCTATAAAGGCTACATAAAGCCTGGAGCTGTGCAGCTCATGGGTCTAAAATTCACCAATTGACCAAGTCAGGAACTGGATTCTCATCACAATCCTGCTCAGCAGCAAGGCATGGAGAGGTGAGTGGGCAGCAGCTGCAGCAGCCAAGCACCTTTCCTTCTCCAGAGCTTACGGCAGGAGTAAAGAAAGAAGCAATAAAAGAGGCCATGCAGCCTTCACTGAAGTCACTACCTTAATAGCCTTCTTGCTGCCCTTTATCTTCTCGATCTTTGCCTGGGCGAGTGTGACTCTCTCCCCAATTGCCTGGAGCTGTGCCCGGCTGGCCTCCACCCGCTGAGAGATCCTAGGAGGCAAGAACATTTCTTAAGCTGAAGAATCCAGAACCAGTGATCTTTTTTTTTTAAACAGCCAGTTCCCAGCCCCTCAGAGAAGGATGTGAATCTCAGGGGACTGGGTTGTTCCACAGAGCAAAACTGTGCTGGTTAAGACACGCTTGTATCCATCCTATGGAGAACTTAAGGTACTCCAACACGAAGTAGGATCAGTCCATGACTCACAGCATGATGTTCCTGTGGCTGTTTGAGGCACAGAAAGATGGAAAACTGGCAACAGACACAGTGTTGATAGCACAGGGATGTTTTGGTTATTGCTGAGCAGAGCTTAGACAGAGTCAAGGCCTTTTCTGCCTCTCACCCCACCACAAGGAGCCAGGACACCTGATCCAAACTGACCCAAGGGATATTCCAGGCCATACGGCATCATGCTCAGCATATGAACTAGGGAGAAAGTTGGATGGAGTCCACTGCTCAGGGACTGGACAGGCTTCATTTGGTTGGTGGTGAGCAATTGTTTTTATTTGCATCACTTGTCTTTCTTACGTTTTATTTCTCTCTCTTTTTTGTTATTTTCCTTTACATTACAGTATTATAATTATTATTATATTTTATTTCAATTATTTAACTGTTCTTATCTCAACTTATGAATTTTCTCACTTTTACCCTTCCAGTTCTCCTTCTCCCCACCCTGCAGGGAGTAGAGTGAGCAAGGGGCTGTGTGGTGCTTAGTTGCCAGCTGCGGATAAACCATGCCACTAGATCAGCATCAGAATGCTTTGGGACTGAGGCGAAAAGCACTCCATGGCAGCAGGGGAGAGCAGTCAGCGGTTAAGCAGCTCTGCATTCACAGTGTGGACACACTCCTTTCCCACCTGGCAGCCAGGGGCATGACCAAAACTGCCTCCATGCTGTGCACCGTGGCTGCCATGCCGCTGGAACTGTCACACAGGTCCAACCAGAGGTCAGGAGGGATGCTGGGAGCAGGCATCAGCTACAGGTAACGATGGAGTCACCTTCTCAGAAGAGCCCTCCTTCGCCATGCATAACCAGCAGGTTCTCCTCAGCTTCAAGGTCAAAAGCTGAAAAGTCTTCTGAACCTTCTACCCTACAGTGAAGCCAGGCAAGAGTATTTTTATGGCTACACAACACATGAGGAGAGAGAGCGCTCCACTTCGGCAATGTTTTGTAGCAATGAGTTCCACTGGATCATCCTGTGCCTGTAAAAATCAGTCTCAAGTATTGTCTTTAAATTTCATCAAGAGTCTCTCTTTGCTTTTGAGGAGAGAGCTCTCATGCTCTTTTTCTGCTCTGTCTGTCTAATTCCCTTCAGTAACAAATCTGAGATCAGCAGTGATCCATCATTCCCAATTTCAAACTGTACCAGATCCATCTTTTCCAGTATTTCCACTTTGGGCAGCACATTCCCTATCATAGTATAGAAATATAAAGCCCTCCTCAATGTAGGTAGTGAAAAACAGCAAGTACAAGCAGCCTATTCTCTTTGTACCATTCTGAAAAAAAACCCCAATTTCTCTAAACAGCTTCAAGTATTTCTGTTTGTTTATAGCCATGCCCTCCTCTTCCTGGAGGCATGAAAAATCCTTCCTTAGGCATATGGCATGATAGCACACAGCCTGTTTTTACCTTATTCTGTTTGGAGTGGGAGATGAGCAAAATTGAACCTCATGAGATTCTCCCTCTCAGAATTATTCTCCATTTCCCCATCCTTTTATTTTAAACACAGTCTAACAGCTTGTATTTTGTACCAACACTGAGTACAAATCTGTTCATGATTTCCTTCCCACACTCTCCCTCTGCCTCAGTGGAGTAAGTCCACATCACTTATACACTTGATAGGTTCTCAGAGTAGTTTCTGTTGTTCCTTTCAGTGTGCATTTCCTAGCAGCTGTCTGCAGCAAATTTCATGTGTCATAGGGCTGTCCCATTGCCTTGCTTTGTTTAAGTGGGAGATGCCTCTGAAGGACCTAAATCTTCCCTAACTGCTCTCACCAGCAAATTTTCCCACCTCACAGTTCACCTCTTTTCTAGAAGTTTCATAATTGTATTGATTGACACTATTTCCAGTATTGCTCCTAGGGGCATCTGACTATTTTTACTTCCTTCAAAGCTGAAAAAACCTAGTCATTTCTAAAAAACCTAGTTATTTCTGCTTTGCTGCTCTCCCTCAAATCAATGATGCAATTTTCTCTCTCACCTGTGAGTAGACCTCTCTCCTGAAAGAACTCCACAAAGCTTTCCTGAAGCTCCAAATAAAAGCAAGGTACCAATTGCCTTTTAGCCAGCACCCTGCTGACTTCCAGACACAATTTTCAGGATCTGACAAGGCACTTGTGTCTCTCCCAGAAGGAAGTGCTAAGCAAACAGTTATGCAAGCTCAGGCCTGGAAACCAGTAAGTGTTCTCCTCCCTTTCACTCCACGGACGTGAGTGTGTCCAGTGAAGCAAACACTTCCCTCACTCTCCTTCCTGCCTCACATTATCCCCAGTACTTCAGCAGGTACCAACCTCTTCCCTTCCCTCACCCTAAGAAAAAGAAAAAAAAAGAGGGAAGACATCCATCCCCACTGCCCACCGAATATCATCAGTGAATGGAGACAGCATCAGGCAGACAGCCCGCTCCCAGCACAAGCTGGGGAAGCTGTCCAGTGCTAGCTCGGGTGTTTCAAACAATGACGGATCTTCTCTGAGGCACTCTGTACTTTCTCCTGTGATCTCCTGCTCTAGGATTTGACATGCCAAATCCCACTGACCTTGGGAGATCTGCCAAAACCCTTCACCTGAGGTGGTACAGATGCAGGCCCACAACATAAAAGGAATACATATCAGTCTACAGAATTAATTTATTTGTTGCTGAACAAGATAACTTTGAAAAAAAAATTAAACCCCCTCAATCCAACTAATCCAAATTCCATCACATGTACAGGCTCCTAGAAGTGCACGACTGTTACGCACGAACAGTTCAAGATACAGCTGTACATGTTTGTTAGAAGAGACAATATACCATATTCTTACTGGAAAAATACATGGAGAAAATCCCCTCATGTTTGATCAACTATTTCTGCTGCTGTGGAAACTGAACTTACTCAAAGAACTCAATAATTTTTTGTAAAGAAAGGAAACAGGAAGGAAGGGATGGAGGGATGTGGCCAAGGATTTCAGGGGCAGCGCTGGAGGAAAGGCAGCATTCAGACCTTAATCTCCATTAAAGGGAGGACAAGGACAATCAGGACAAGAGGGATTAAGAGTTAATAAAATGGCCCAGTACTGCCTCTCAGAACCCATTGCTCAGGCAGCCAAAACCACCATGAGCATCTGAACCTATCCCATGCCTATTTTTTAGTCATTGCTGTGTTATTTTGCTCTCGGCACTCTATTCTGCCTGAGAAATGCCTTTAGTTAAATTCAGTGTGACTCTGAAGTTGCAAAGGAGCAGGAGGCTACAGCGACAGCCCCTCCCCTTCAGCAGGATGTGCTTCATTCAGGACAAGTGAAAGGGGGGGTCTGTGGAAAAAGGAGAATACATCACCTACCTCCAAATGCTGGGCACTGAGCCAAATCAACCTTCCCCTCCCAGAGCTTTTCTTTGGGGAAGCAATACACATGGCAGATTAAATCTATCTAGTGGATTATCTCTTAATCCATACAGGCTTTTATTTTTTGATCTAAGCAGATATTAAAGCCAATCTTTCAGCTGCTTTGATTCAAGCTTTCACTTTCTCTTGTCCCTCTGAAATACTTCTGCCCTCAAGCCCTCTGCACTTCACCCCCAACTTAGACATTGTTTCTTCTTTGTCCTAAAGCCCCCATCCTGCTGCCTTAAGGCACTCTCCATTTTACAGGCAATTTTCTCCAACGCCCACAGCAAGTTCCAGGAATGCTTCCTCCCAGTTCTTGGGAGCCTCTTGAGGGCCTCTCTTGCTGGCCCTCTATCCTCTGTCCCATCTGCAACCACAGAGCAGATCACTTCCTCTTATTCCCTTATAACTCTGATAAATCTCATATTCAGGTGGCTACTGAAAGACCCTCCTCTGCTGTGTCTGTGTATATTCATGGTGGAAAAATTACTGTTTCCTTACTCCCACAGGAAAAAGACTTGAGGCATCAGGAATCTGGCATCCAGGACACTGGATACTCCCCGACAGTGCTGTCAGCACTGGCAATAATGCTACATTTGTATGCGAGTCTCCAAGCACTCCACAGTGCCAACCAAAAAAATTGTGATTTTTATAATCTATATTTGCTAGGGATCAGACAGCATCAGAAAAAAGTTTAAAATCAGGGGAGGTTTAAAGACAGGCCGACAGATTCCAAGAAAGGTGTCTGAGAAAGACAGAATTCAGCTGTAAGAAAGCATCACAGCAGCCAGTGACTCTTTGCTCTCTATGTTGGATGTCCATGCCACCCAAAGTGACAGGGATGACAAAACTTCTGAAGTGGGAGAGAGGACAGGCAAGCTGCACACCCAAGGTGAACGAGAAAGGTTAGGCAACAGAGGCTGGAGCAAACCTCTCTAGAATACCAAAGAACTTCATTTTCCTGCCTGAAGTACAAAAGTAAGCGATCAACCAAGGAGAAAGAACATTACAGAGCAGAATGAGAAATGAAGTTGCACAGAAGGATAAGGCAGACGAAGTATTAAATTACTTTTTCCTCAAATGAGGACAGTACACACCACAGCAAATCAGGCTTCTGGTCACCTCCCAGCCCAAGCTCCAAGCCTGAGAGATAGCAGGGAGATGCCTGGCATTGCTGTTCTAAACTTCAGGGTACATATAGCAAATTTATTCTATAACACCTTGTCTTCTTGCCTAAAAGTCAAGCTGCCTCTTTTTTTTTTTGCTAAATGACGTGTGCTTTTATTAAATTCCTCCCTTACTGCAGGAGGTATGAATAAGAAGGGATTGAGTTTATTTTTCTTGTATTTTATTTTATTCTCAGACTCTCCAAGCAACTGGTGCTGGAGCAGGGTAACAAGGCAAGAAAACAGTGTCAAAAATGAGCACTGTGAGAAGCCCGCTCCCCACTTTCACGCAGTGCTTTTGCCCCTGCAGCTGGCAACATCTCAGGATTGAGACGGGAAGAGCAAAGGAAAGTCTGCTAAGACACTTACAGTTTACAGTGATCCAGGGAAGCATTCAAAGCCAGCTCACCAAGCCAATTCACCTCAAAAGTTTGAAAGGCAAAAAGGAAAAATACATACTCTTATGAAGAGCCAAACACGTTCAACCACTCATAGAAAGATCAACTTGTTTGCTTTCTGCTCTTCTCTCTCCATATTTAAGCAGTTTTTGAAGTCTTACTTCTTGTCTGAGTAAGTGTAATCAGAAACTGTCATCATATACCATCTCTGACAGAAAGAAATCCCAAGTGAGGCTGTGTAATCAAAGTTCCTTCCTCCATTAAGGGCTTAAGTATTATACTAATTAATGTTTATCTCACTTTGATTGCTCCTCAAGCCCGATTTGCAGGTGTTTCAGCATTTGCATATTGCCTTGCTCCTGTGATGCCGAATGGCTTTGCAGATTGGAGAGTGATCAAGGTTGCCAGGTTATCCTCAGCAGGATCTGGCATGTATCACTCTCCATAGGTCACGTTGTCACACACAAAAAAATTCATTTTGATTTTTAATCTCTCATTTCACAAGGCATTCCTGCTACTGTGAATTAAATGTATGTAAAACTGGAAACTTAGAATTTTGACCTGCCATCACAGCACCCTCCTCCCTCTTCCCCTGCAGCTTGTTCTCCTCCCCAGAAAAGCAGCTTCTCTTTTTTTCTTAGTAGAAAAAGGTCACGAATAAGTTCCTCTTTAACCTTCCAAGCTTTTTACTTGCCTCCCACCACTGACTGGTCTGGAAGAAGATGTGCTTTCATTTTTTCAGAAGAAATATATACTAAATAGAAAGCTTGTGTATACTAAGCAGAAAGTCTGTGTTTGCAAATAAAGTACACCCTTAGATCTTAAACTGTACAGGCTACTTTTGGTCAAACTACTTCTCCATTAACAGTGTTAATATACATATACAACACAGGTTCTACCATCATGGTGACAACTTTCGGGAAAGATGACTTTAAGAACTCCATTACTTCTAAGAGAAGCAACAGAAAAAATGGTTCTTTACCAGTACTGCTGGACTTTCACAGGTGACCTTTTGAGTTCCTCCACTGGCAGTGGAACTGCTTCCCAAAGAAGCAGCCACAGGAAGTCTTGAGATATTAGGCAGCTGATGACAGCCAGTTAGAATCACAGAATCAAAGAATAGTTTGGGTTGGAAGGGACCTTTAAAGGCCATCTAGTCCAAGCCCCTGCAGCGAGCAGGAACATCTTCAGATGTTCAAGTTGGTGAGAGCCTTGGCCAACCTGGGCTTGAATACTCCGAGCAACCTGTTCCGGTGTTTTACCAGCCTCATCACAGAACATGTCTTCATTATATTTAGTCTGAATCTACCCTCTTAATTAAAAACCGGTACTCCTTGTCCTATCACAACAGGCCCTGCTAAGAAGTTTGTCATCTCTCTTGTAAGCCCCTTTTAAGTACTGAAAGGCTGCAACGAGGTCTCCCCAGAGCCTTCCCTTCTCCACGCTGAACAACCCCAACTCTCTCAGCCCTTCCTCATCAGAGAGGTGTTGTAGTAACTGATTCTAGTACTGTAACTAGTAAAAATTACTAGTACAGTATAGTAACTGGTTTGTTATCTCTAGGGTCTCCACTCATCCTTGCGAAAATCTCGTAAGTATTCACTCACTGAAGCTCAATCTTTTGTAGTAATAGCCTTAAGTGTTTTCAGTTTTGTTTTTCTTCTTTTTTTTAATCACTTGTGAAAGGAGGGCTAATCCTGTTTGGACAGAATCTTACAAGACTGTCAAAAGTAAATTTTGTTTCCATGTTGCTTGAAGTAATAGATCTTATTTGGCAGATAGCTTGAGAAGGTGTTTTGGCACCTTGCAACCTTAAATTAATCAACTGTGTGTACACAAACATTAGGTTTCTCATTCTCCCATCAAAGCTCCATTCTCAGACTAGCCAAAGATCTTCCTGCCGGTCCCCATAGAAAAGAAAACGTGTATCACTACAGAGTCACAGGAAACATAAGCAGTGGAGAAACACCCAGGTGACCCTGTGGTGAACTTTATCAGCGGGTAGGGAGAGCTAACACCTTTAAAAATATCTGAGATTCCTCTGGATCATTGAGGATACCAGGTCTGATTCTACACAGACATTATTCCTGTTACACAGCTCACTCTTAATTGATATTATGTTCCAGTTTCCCCACCAGCAATAGCTACAGGAGACAGATCAGCCTGGACTGAAATGTCTGATCTGTGCCCTCTCCCAGGTGGCAAGAGAAATTCATGAGCCACCAGCCAGAAATGCTGCTTCTTCTGAGCTTCACCCGAAGGTAGCAACAGCAGGAGTTGAGCACTGACAAGCAGCCGCCCCAGCCCTTTTAGGCTGTGCCTCACTTGACGGAAGATACATCGCCATGATCATGCGGGAGGAGTGACATTTGCAGAGCCTTCCTCCCCCCTGACCAGGCAGTCCGCAAGTTTCTCTTTATTCCTAGCTTTCCCCCATACCTTACAAATGGTTTTAAATCAGTTTTCTTGACAAGATAAGCAGTACTCAGCTACACATGTGTAGCAAAAAACAATTAAGTGATCATCCCTACAGCTCCTGCCCTGATGTGAGGCTGAATGTATCAGGAAAGCTGAGCTCCCACTCCTTCACTGGGATGGAGGCTTTTTATACCGTGACAGCACACAGCACAAACACTGCTCTTAGTCTGTTATTCTCACCAAAACAAGCCATTGTCATCAAGAATAAGAATACTGAACAAAACATGCCTGCCTCCAGCGCAGAAAATGATTCTTGGTGATAGGAGTTCACACTCTCATAATTCTGCAAGTAAAGCACTGCATTTAATCAAATATCCTTAGAACTTCATAGCTTTTCATCCAAAGATCTCAAAGCAATTTCCAAGTGTTAATTAAGTCTCGGTTGCTTGTGAAACCAAGAATGGAATAATTTGTCCCCTGGAACAAAGAAAACCTAGGGAAATTCACAGTACAGTCTCAGCAGATCAGATTTTCAGTCCATAATTCACTAACTTGAACAACTTTGCATTAATTCACAGGACTTAGCACACACCTTTCAGTAGTTGCTTAATTCTCCATTTTACTGAGTTTAAGGCCACCTGTGCAAGTTCATCTGCCTTTTTCAGTGCCTCCCCACTGCCAAATCCATCCCACCGCTGCTCTCCAGAATAAACAACAGCCAGCAAGCACTGACAGAAAACACTGACCATCCTCTCCACCACTTCTTTCTTGGGATCCAAAATGTAGCCTTTACTCATGTTTAAGACACATGTTTACAAGCAAAAGATTTTGCACTGACTTTAAATTTTCTTCACTTCCAAGCAGCTGATGGCAATCACATGAAATTTTACTTGCAGATCACAAGTTGAACCCTTCAGTCCGCTTTTCAGTAACACATATCTAAAAGCTATCATTTACAAGCTAGTGCTTACTCTATAAAAACTGCTGTCCTGCACAACTGGACTTGATTACTCAGGAGAAGGAAAGCCCAACCAAGAAAAAGGACTTGCTACCATAAAATGTCTGTTTAAAGACAGCTACACTTCATGTCTTCTCAAAACTCTTACTTCCTTTCTGACTTTCATCACATAAAAAAGGGTCTCCCTCTGTAGTCTCTCCTCACTGTGCTGACCTGTTGAAGTTATAATCAGATACTTGGTAAATGACTGAAGTAGCCTTTGAAGCATGACTTGGAGTATCAGGTCATTTTGTTTTGCCCTCAGTACTGCTTATGTTTGTTGCAGTGATCCCTGTACTTTTCAACAGCTTACAACTCAGTGAAATTTCTTCTATTTCCTTGCACTCACTGCTTCTGCTCAGCAATGACCCTCTTCAGCATCCTGCGAGGACTAGCGAGGATTCCCAATATTCACCCAAAATTTTGCTACAATTAAAGTAAGTCCAACCACGTAAGATACACTTTCTCAGAAACAGTTACCAGCCCGTTGCCAGTTGCAAAACCTCCCAGCTAACTTAGCTTTTCCCTTTCTCACCCTTGCTTTCAAAGAACTTCTCTTAACAGATCCTCCTCTTTCAAAATAGGCCTCCTTCTCTTAAAGGAAAGATTTCCTCACATATTTTTTGCAAATGAAGTTTTTTATCTCATAATATTTACTCTTCAGAAACAGAGGTTGTTTAGTGTTACTTCTTCATTTTCCTACAATCAATTGCAGTCACACCCAAATCTCAAAAGGCACCTTCTATGATATGCCCATCAACAACCTAATTTAAGTGCGCTTCTTCAACAAATTAGAACAACTCTTTACAGCACCTTATCCATCTAACACCTTTCCTGGGTGATTACAGCACTTTCTTACCTTCCTGAGGGATTTCTAGTTACTTTTCGCCTGAAAACTTCGGGTCATGGGCAGAGATGTTCCTAACAGCATCAAAATGCAGATACCTCTCTGCTTGCACTGATAGCTGTTCTGTCATTTCAATGAAACAGTCTGAGGCACATCAGTGACCAGACACTTTTAGAACTGGTCTAGACACATGATTTCATTTTCCTCATTGTCATTTTAAAAATCATCTTTCCCATGCACTAACTCACAATTAGTCGTTAAGAATGGAAAGACTGTCTTCACCATAATACCAGAACAAATTAGTACAGTGTACTTTCCAAATCTCCTTCCCCACCCCAAAACTGCCAGAACTGTAAATTCATACACTTTCATAGCTTAACCACTCTCCCTGTGACATACACAGGAAATGTTCTCATGACCAATGCTCTAACAGCAGCTAAACCCCTCATCCCAGCTAAAAGTCAGCACAAGGTGTAATGAAGGGCATGATTTTGGCTGTGTGGTTGCTTGTTCCCCATCCCTTAAATTGCCCAGGTGCTAGAAAAAAGAAAGAAAATCCTGCCTGGTGCTCAGTTGTGAGCTTCTCACCCNAAAAGAAAAAAAAAGAAAAAATCACACAGAGTCTGAAATCATTCCGGAACTAACAAAATCCAGGATGTCACTTCCAAAAGTATTGTTGAAGCAAAACCAAACCACCCAGTCACTGGGACAAAACAACAGAGAGAACTGCACTGTGGAGACCACGAACTTCCTTGCTTCTCAGTACTGAGCTACTGGAATGTTACGTATCTTGGAATGCTATATATATGTCATAGATAATCAGAAAGGCTATTCCTACTGCACCACAGAGCAGAAGTGCAACAGCTTTACCTCCTCTTCTAAAAGGAATGTCTTGTATGCCTCTTAGGCCCATTGAGCATGTTTTCAGATTCAGCTTTGCTGATCAATCTAAAACAAGAGTCCTAGAAGTAAATTAAAATGCAAATACCTGGTTTTATAATGCACATTAATCCAGAATAAAGATCATATTCTTGGATAAATTAAGAAAGATATCCAATTCACCATGCTGTGCCAGGGAGAAGAGGGGATAAAAATTATTAATGGCATAGCATGGTGAATTCCTTCAATAAAATGTTTGTCTGGAGGATTTAGAAGAGGAGATGAAAGTTTCTGGAGCCTGGGATAAAGAATTTGGATGGTAGAGTGTGTTAAAGAGAAACCCCAGACGGGTAATTTAGGTTCTGGAGGATTTAGATGGAAGACAATCAAAAACTCCTCCATTAGCACCTACAAATGGGTCTACTGTCTCCAAAAGCACTGCTCTGTCTCAGCTGTCAGTTGCATCTACACCTAAACCCTTATAACCTTCCCCATTTGCAAAACCCAGCGACAGCACCACAGCAAGTCGGAAAGAAGCACCATGGAAAGGGAATTTAATCCGCCAGTCCAGTGTGAAGAACAGACCTTTGGCACTGGTGTTCCTCCCCCAACTCTACCCTCAGTGTGCACACTTCCATAGGAGCGAGCTTGTAATACACATTTCAAGCCGCTCAGTGTTATTTTCCAGACAGTTTTCTCCACGCTGGATCCCTAATGGAAGTCATGCCTGTAAAACAAAATGACTTGTTTGAATCTCTGCCTCCAGGGCTGACTGAGTGCACAAAAGCCATCTATAGGAACAGAAAATTACTCCAACACGTGTGAGTCTCCAGTGTCTGAAGCTGGTTGAGAAGGTAGAGCTATCACTTTGTGTAATAAAAGAATAACATGGCAGTCATGTCAAGAATAGTGGGAGAATCCAACAATACTGCCAAAACTGAGGGCTCAGAAATAAGGGAACACTTCTGCTGTGAGGCACACACTGATTTGTTGTTATGATCTGCTTCTCCTTGCCTATTTCCAGAGAGTAACAGCCACAGCCACTTGTGATCAGGGACTGAGGGGTAAAGGAACAACTCTCTGGATGGGGAAGTTCATAAGATCTTTGCCAAAAGCCTTTTAATTAACAGAGACTTATCACTGGACAAAATTAGCTCACAAGATCTTGAAGGCTGCTACTCAATATTGAACTTTCTCCAACAAGGAACAGAGTACAAACAAGAGACTTCCCTGTCAGGGTTAAAAAAAGCACAAACTAAAATAAATCAACAATTCATATGTACTGAAATTACCTTAGTTTCTCCTTACTGTTTGCCTTTCCTGTTGCACATGCCATCTGTTTTTAATCTCACTGTTTCATATTTCCACAAGACATTCCACTACCACTGTAAGAGTAGGAAGAATCTTCTCAAGAACTCCTTAAAGTCTGAAATTGTTGTGTGCCTCCTTTTGCTTAGCAGCTTTGAGACCAATTCCACAAGTAGGAGAACACCTCTTCTGCAATTTTGCACAGATCAGATCCCAGAAGATCTTAAGCTTAAGGATTTTAGCAGCATCCAGAAAGAGTTGTGACATGGTCTCTTGCAGAACAAGCACTCTCCCTTTGCCTCTTTATGAGGGTGTAGGATGCCTGCTAGTGCCAGCAGCCCCCAGCCTTCCAGGCAGCTGATCTCACCCTCATGTCACCTCCTAAAGTCTTCTTCCTACAGTCGAGGAACCTCTCCAAAGCTACATCTTTACAAGCTGTCAAAGTTAGCTTCCAGAGGATCATGGCAGCCATAACAAATGAATGGTGCCTTACAAAGTGTGTGCTACACTTAAAAGGAAAATAAATCCACGTTACTTGGACATACATCTACAAGAATAACAGCTATCTGCAGGCAAAATGTCTTCCCCGTACTCCATTTCCTCATGTCTGCAGGACACTCCACTCACTCTTTACCTCACTGCTTCTGCTTAATCTTCCTGGCAGCAAATGACTGCTCCTACAGCCTCTCAAGAGAGGTATCTCAAACTAAACTAGACCTAGCATCCTCTTTCAGACGACCTCTGGGACAACTTCAAAGCGCCATGAGGCACCTTGTTGTTAAACAAGAGTCTTAACACTCTCAAATTAACTGGACAAAAATTGATTCCCTGTGCTACAGTTCATCTCTAAGTGTAAACTCACCTGCATGGTGAGCCATCACAGTGGACAGCTCTCTTCCCAGAAAGATCCAACCCTTGCAGCCAGCAGAGGAACAAACACAATGCAGTGTCCAAGCTCCAAGCTGCATCCCAGGGCCCCACTGCACAACAAACAGCACAGTACAGCTTGCAGCAAGACCCTTCTTGGCAAATTTCCATTCCACAGACCTCCGAAATTAAATACATTTACACTGATGTGTTCAGTCCCCCACTTCCATTACTGATCATCATGACTAATCACAGTAGTAAGTTTAAAACAAGGAGGGCTTTCAAACACCCAAATGTACCTCTCATGATTAAGATTTTGTTGGTATTTCCAATTTCAGAACTACTCATATCTCAGCTCTGCTCCTGTCCTGAACACCCCTTAAGCCTCTGCTGCCCAGCCAGCTACTGCTTACCTTCCTTATCACAGCCTTACCAGATTTCTTTCCCACCCCAACAGCATTTCTACAGTGCTTCTGTTCTCCAGCTACGGTTTTCAGAAGTGTCGCTCTCAGTTAAACTTTTGCTTAATATTAAAGCCCTTTTCAAGTATGTAATATGAAATTAGTTTGAATCCAACTGGGGAGGAAAAAGGATACACTGGTTTAGCAAAATATTATTCCAGACAAGCAAAAGACACTGAATAAAGAATTTTAAAATAACAACCAGAAATTCTTCTTTAAACCGAAAAAAATAAGTACAAGGATGAGAAATTTTGTACACTGGACAACTTGGGGTTGGATCACAGGCAAAGGAAACCAGAACCTTGATAACAACATTCCAATCCCAAGTATTTGATTTCTTTCTACTGCTGTAACACTCCATGAGATAACTTGCAAAAGCAATTTTCCACCAATCTATTACTCAAAAGTGAACACTTTGAATAGCAAACTGACAATATTAGAGATTATTAACATTTCGTGCCAACACAGAAACAGAGAAATCCCGAAGGACAAGCCTACCTAACTAGGGGGGCACATCAGGAAATCTAAACCCATCACCTGTTTCAAGTACTTATCACAACAACATTCCTGTAAAATATTCCAAAGCATATGATTCCAACACAAGCTCCCACTCAGAAAATACCAGTAATGAGAAAACAAATAGATGAAAGGCTACGGTTAATTGAGTGTTTATAACTGGCCATCCCACCTCCTGTGACCTGTATCAAAAACCCTCCTTAAAAGCCCAGGAGTTAAATTCAAATAGATACTATGTCAGATTGGCTATGTTAGAATATTTATGTTTTAAGCAGTATTAATATCTCATAACTACAGGCAGTGAATCTTATCTTTACTTCAGCTTCCACAACAGATTAATGACTTGGATTCAGTTAACACACACAAGCTTAAAACTTCCATTACTTCAAAGCATAAACTTCAGAAGGACATGCAGCCTCTTGATCTCCTCATAGCACTGATAACAGCACCAAGAGGACAGGACTTCCTCAGAGGGAGCACTGCTGGACAGCACTGGCCTAAGACATCAATCTGTATTGCCCAGCAGCCAAGGGCTTTGATGTTTCCCATGTGAAAAAAGTCAGGTGGGTTTCTGCTCCTGAGGGTTAGGAATACGATGGAGAGGGATGCTGAGCTGATGTATCCTGCTCTGATTCCTGACTGCAGTCCAGGCCTGCTCTCCAAGGATGGGCCCAGTGGGGATGCTCTGGGTCTCAGCCACAGTTTACCTGTGGTTTTGCACCTGTATATCCCTTGATTGTCTATGAACTAATGAACTGTGCAGTGTCTCATTCACCAAGTACCTTGCTACAGTTAATAGCAAGTAAGTTTCTTTGAGAACGACTGGAAAGAAGAGAGGTTGGCAGAGACTTGTCACATGGGTTATTTCCCAAATTGCCCAAGAAGGAGGGAAGAGGAGAAAAGCTCCTTGTATTTTCTTCTAATTCCCTAAATGGAAAGGTATCTTTCTTGCGTCATCTTGACATGTTCATTTTAAGAATTCATACTCAATTGTCATGTCAGCAACAACTCTGAGCAGAAATTTTGATTAGCTAAAATGGAAACAAAGATCTGGTTGTAGAAATATTCCTTTTTTCATAGAGAGTAAGACACACTTTCACTCCACCTTCAACAAAGTACAGATTGGCTTGCGACTCTCAAAAGCACTGTACCAATCCAACTGTTCCCACAAAACAACCTCAGAACATCTGCCTCTTTGTAGTACTGAAGTAATGAGTTTGAAACACTCAGCCAGGTCTCCCACAGTGAACAAGTTCACTCCATCAACACTGCAAGCTGCTATTTCGCAGATCAGAACAGTCAGCTTCCCCAGATAAGGCAGCTCCTTCCTGGAAATGGAAGACAGAGCTGCCTTATCCCAGGAAAGAGAAGATAAAAGGTCACTCTTCACTAAGTGGCAAAGTTCTCACCTTGAAAGCTTTGCCCCTTGATTGACATGGAACAACCAAGGTCATGGAACTTCTAATCAGATGCCTGCATAATTACTAAATCGCTATTAATTATATCAGAGAGCCAAGACCTCAGAGGAAAGGCAAAGCAAACAAAGAAGCCAATGAAGCCTCCTCTGTTGTTGGAGAAAATTGGTAATTAAAAGTCATGAGTGCACCAAAGAGCGAGGGAACAGCATCACAGTCACTGCTCAGTATTCGGGAGTGACTTGCATACAAAGCAGCAGGCTTGTCTCCCTAGGGAAATTACAGGGTACTGTGTTAGACAGCAGTGAGGAGAGGAAAACTAGGGAAAAATAGAGACAGAGAAACAGCAACTCCTGTGTTATCAAGAGCTGCATTTACCCCACAGAGAGGGAAGCACTGCCAACCAGGCCCAAGTTTGAGAAGTACTTTCCACATGTTTATCGCAGCTCTAGAAAGCCTTCTCCCAGCCTTAGATCATGAAGTGTTCCCCTACTTTGAAGAGCACAAATGAAGGAGAACTTGTGTTCAACCTAATCCAGCCCACACACAACCCTTGCCCAAACAAAGACTATTCCAGTGGAAAACCTTTATTTCCCTCAATAACCTGAGCTCAGCCTTAGTGACTGCTCTTTCTCCAGAGGCTGCCCTTCAAAGTATCACTATCAGAAACCAAACAACTTCAATCTACCCTTAAAAAAACCGTCCAAAACTCAAAAAAAGAATGTCATGACTCTGCTCACACCATAATAAATTAAACTAGATAGTCATGGGACCTGCTGAAACCAAAGCATGTGCTTTTACTAATTAGACTATGAGAAGATAAATGCTGATCTGTTTCCTTCCCAATGATACTACACACCACCTCAGAGCACCGAGATGCCAAAGATGGCACTGGATGGAAAAAAGGCACCATGTTATCTACCACCATTTGCAAGCAAACACAAGAATCTCTCTGATCTGCTATACAGGCAGTCTTACAGATCCAATCCTAAAGGTGATCATATGCAAGAGGTGCCAAGTCCAGACCAAATCCTTGAAGAGATGGGCTTAGATGGATTATGATACTGTGGCAAGAAACCCAGTCTCACGCACTCAGTCCTTTCAACACACAAAAAGGGAAGTGTGAAACATCAGAAGCCCAAAGAGAACAGTTTGTACGTCACAGAGATCAGAACAAAGAGACATTTTCTACTTCACTGCTTCAAGTACAATGACTCAAAAAGACGTATCTTCAAGATACTCTAAATAACAAAGCCTCTCCTTTAATACATGAGCAAGAAGGAATAAAGGATAAGTGCAGCAGAAGCAGTAATGCAATTTGTGGAAGTCTGCCACTGAATAAAAAATTAATAACCAACAATCTCTGGCTAACTGCAGCCATTTCATTATGCTTAACTTTGAAAGACTCAAATCTAATAAACTTGTATTGAAGTGCATCTGGTCCTTTTTCATCCCTTTTCTGAACTTCCATTGCTTACCAATACAATGCCCTTTCACTGCTGCAACCTAATCACAACACTCTGCTCAGGAACGCTGAATGCTAAGCACCCAAAACCCCAGGAGAGCACTTTACCTGTTGAAGATATCGCCTGACACCTTTTGCAGATACTGAAGTGCATCTGCCACCTGCTGCACAGCCTCCTCCCTGCGTAGGTCTGGCTGGATCAGGGGCACTGAGTAGGTCTGCCCTTCCAAAAAGTGCTTCTGGGCTACTGTGGCCATTGTACCTAAGGGAAAGAACAAAGAGGTCATTACAGGAAACACACTGCCATTTTATCATAGCAGTTATTCGGGGACTTCTACTTTCTGCTTCACTAATTATTTTAGGAAAGCATTTGCAACAGAATTGGTGAGCTGAGGAGAAAGGCACAACTAATAAGGCTGACATATTGAATTTTTAATACATTCAAGGCAGCTACAGTGAGGTGGGAATCTCTTGCTTATCTGAATGTTCTTGGAAACGATAATTTTATTTTAGCATGCAACTTAACAAATCTCTGCTCAGTACTGTGCTGAAAACAAAGACCAGAGTTCGAAGCAAAGTCAGTTCAAAGTGGCAACAAGACTCGTCAGAAATCACCCTATCCGCTCCTCCCTTGCCTCATATTCCATATGGATATATTTCAGGCCATCCAGCCCTATTAGCAAAAGGCAGTATTTCATCTTACACTTCCGCTCCAAGAAAAACACCATTAGGCCCTTCCAAGAACAGAAGCCATGAAATTACAAGGCATGCATGGGCACACACCCTCTAGCTCCAAGTAGGTTAATTAGAGTTCTTCCACTCTGAGACTCCCAGGAGCTGTTTATTGCTTCTGGTGGCTGGATTTTTCCTTAGTAACTATCTTGAAAGAAGCCTCCTTATTTTAGAATCCTTTCACATCTCAAGCCTAACCAGTAACTGAAACGTTCCAGTAGTGTGCAACACACACACACCAGAGCTGTATGCACACTTTCGGATGCAGCTGGGCCAGTACCACTGCTCTACAGCTCAGGCAGGAGAAGGTCACCCATCACCCATGATTCCATCCCGAGCCTTGCTCACCTCTCCCTCAGCAATTCCCAAAAAGTCTGCCTCCCATGTCTTTACTCACAAAAATAACAAAAAAGTTCCTGGGACTTGGAAGAACATAAAGAGAAAAAATCCATTTCTCTGAGCACATTAGAAATTGCAAACTCACAAGTACATTACTGTTAGGACATTCTGAAGAATGAACAGAGTAGAGCATCAATACAGTTTTCTAACCCAAACTCTACTGCTAGGTCTACACAACTCCCTCCAAACTTGTTTTCTCTGTCTCTTCTCATTCAGGCTGTAAAAACCACACGGTTTACAGGTGCTCATTACAGGGTTTCATCACACAGAACTCCATACACCTGTGTAAGAAAATACTAATTAAGCTGAGGAGAAGCAAAGCAAAGGAGGATGAAAAACCAAGGTATCAGAAACAGACAGGGATATCTCAGGATGCACCACACTCCCTCTGTGGTACTTGGAAGTCTGCAGGAGCTAGTTCAGAGAGCACTGCAACCTGCATTCCTGGCTCCATAGCAGTGCAGGCTGAGAATAACATAGAAACACAGGAATTTCTCCATACTGGAGAAATTCACAAAACAGGAGCCTGAAGAGATAGTCACAACATAAACCAACTGTTTAATATGTGAAAATTAGAGGGGTCTTCACACATTCTTTCAACTCCCTATCTTGCTTCACGAAACGAAGAGGTAACAGATTAGACTTGCCTGCAGCCATTTCCGTATATTTAAGAAACACCATCCACCCTCTCCAAATCTGTCCTTTAAGAGGATACCACAGTAGGGTAAGAAAAGCTTTCTGAAAACGTGATGTGGCTGTTATTAAGGGTATTCTTTTGGGATATGGGGTTTGCTGGATTGTTTTGGGGTTTTTTTGGTGGCGGTGTTTAGTAATGAATCATATGAGATGTAAGGACATGTAGAAGCCTTTCCTCAGTTAACAAATTTGCAAGATCAAGCCCAGCCATTAGAGAGCTGGCTCTGCTGCCAGTCTAGGAAGCCTAGACCTATTCTGTTTCATTTCATGCATCACTGGCAGCCAGACTCTGTATCCGCACTCTTTAGTGGCAATGTTTGCACACTGATTAGTCTTCTCGACTGGGCCTACTCAGCAGACAGGAAATTATTATTTAGAGCTGTAAAGCATACAAGTTAATCTGAGAGGCGTACAGCTAATTTTGGGACAGCAGTTTTTGATCTGCTGACCACAATCAAGTTTCAATACTTTTCCTTTCAAATGTATTTGACTGTCACCACAGAATAAAGTGACCAGATAATACAGCAAGGATGTTGTTATGAGTTACTCTGGCCCCAGCAGCGAAAGGAGTTTATAATCCTCCCTGCCACTGGTCACAACTCTGCTGTTGCATCAGTGCTGCTGATGTTTGGGATGCCTATTTTTAACTCAAATCAGTTCAATGACCCAATTTACTGCAGCCAGATAAACAGCTGTAACTGTCCAGTCATGAAGCATAGTGGGAAGCAGGGGCAAGAAGGAAACTTCTGAAACTTGTTTCATTATCAAAACCATTCCCGTGTAAAGGTAATCCTGAGAAAGCCAAGCTTTTCACCTCTGGAGGCCAGATGAGATTATACAGCCCCAGTATGATCTCTCAGACTCTCACCAATCCTAATTCTCCCAGTGACCTTTCTAAAACCAAGCTCAGCTCAGCTGCTGACTGACAGATGCTCCCACTCGGGAGCAGTGCTCCTCCAGCTACTCTCAAACCACTTTTTTCCCTGCAGTCAGAAGCTACAGACTGTCCTTCAGGTCCCACTGCTCCCTTGCAAAGAGAGGAGCACCCAATACTGGGCAAAGCAGGAAAATCCCTGGGTGCTCCTGCTCACACTGCCACAGTTTGTCTGTCAGTAAACTTCACCCTCACAGGTTCTCAGTGAAGACTCTCAAACGAGCTTCAGATTCTCACCTTTCCTAAAAAAAACACAGTGGAGAAATACAGCAGACTCTGGAAACTGCTGCCAGGGACAGATACAAGAGACAACTCTTTCTGTGCAAGAGAACAAGTTGGAGATCTATAGCAAGGAGGAGGGAAACCAGCAACAACTAAATGACTAGACTTGGGCAAAATCCCATGCTACAGCTGCTATTTGTTACCTCTTAGGACCAAACTGCTTGGAGAAATAAGCCAGTTTTACAAACAATTTGAGTAAGGGCCTCACCACATGCTTAGAATAAAAGGAGAATTGCTTCACATAACAGAGAGAGACTGCGGGAATAAGGAATATTTCAAAAGGGAAAACTCATAATATTCCCAGCAGAAGCCAAGAAGGAAAGCAAAGACTGAACATCACTCAGTAAGACTGACTCTTCCTTTATCTCAAACTCCAGTGCACTGAGAAGGAAGCAGCACATTTTCTTGCCATGCTCCACTAGCAGAGTCAGTACATAAAAAAATAAAAAATTGTGAGTGCTGCACGTGAAAATATGTCAACTCTTCTACCCTATCCAATGGGTACTAAGCCTTCACGTAACATGAACAGCAAAGGTGCAAATAAACTGCTTATATCTTACATATGGAAGGGATTTCCAGCAAAGCGACAACCTGGTTCCAGTATCACTCCAGAATCTTACAGAGGGAGCTGGTGTGCTTCCGCAGGAAGTACAGCACGCTGGAATTATGACAGCTGACATGAAATACTCTGATGCTACAGTGAGAAATGGGCACATGTGCCCAAAGCAAGTATGAGTCACAAAAACAGATGTCAGATCACCCAAGAGATTTAATCACTAGTGGTGTGACCACCAATGGGTCACACAAACCAGAAGAAACAGCAATACAGAGTGGGTTTTTTTTTTTTTATGTGATCAAAGAGGCTCTGGAAAAGAGCTGCAGCATCTGGGGGCTCCAGCCATTCTTTATGCAATTATTTTTTCTATGTCAACTTTCATGATCAGGACAAATATGCTCTGGTGTTATATAATAACCTCATTTACCTTATTAAAGTGAAAACAAAGAGAGAAAGGTTGTTTTCTCACCGCACCACTTGCTTCCAAGTGCTATGTCCTGATTTGGAAGTTCTGACTAGAACTACTGACTGCTCAGATTTGCACTTCTGCCTTAAGCCGTCTGTGCCTTTCACCTCAGGCAAGCTGGTGCAAAGCTCCTCAGGGCCAGCTGCTGTCCCTCCGCACTCAAAGCTGTTCTCTCCCTCTCAGTTCCAACACCCACACTGGCAAAAGCTGAGAGAAACAGCACGAGTGGGAAAGAGAATCAGTCTCCACCAGACCGCCTCACCTTTCCAAAAGGCATAAACCAGGACAGATACAGGCTGAGCACTCCTGGGTTTTCAGGCATTTGGAACCAACAACTGGGCTTACTGTTCGCTCACCACAGCCAAGTCTAATACTCTGAGGGATACGTGGAGCTCTGCCCCTGGAAAAGGAAGTATACAACTCACTGCTCTGGATAGGTAGAGAAACACTCCACCTACTTTGCTCACCTCTCTCCATAAGGATAAAACTTCTTATGTTAAGGTAAGCTGAAAAGAACTTGTTACAGAGCAAACAGAGTTTGTAAAAGAAGCAACACTTCCCTAAGTTCTTTAGAAAATACTGCTCTATGGAAGAGTGACCACTGGGATGATTATCTTAAAAAAAAAAAAAACCAACCCCACAACCTCAAAATATCTTAGTTTTTCAAAGGAACATAAACAAAGGACCTATTAAGAAAATAGGCTGCCCTCAAGACAGGCAGAATGTAAAGATACATACAAGCACTTACCAGATGTACTTTGCTGTGAAAATAAAGGGAGAATAAGGCAAGCCATCAACAACACCTGCTTCCTTCACATGCTTCAAGAAACTAAAAAGAGCAGGCTCAGGGGAGAAGAGGGATTAAATACTTTGAAAAAAATCAGTGTGTGTACTTCAAAGCTACAAGGGCTGCTTTAGCAATTACTGTGCTGCTGCTTCTGTCAGTGCACTGGAAAGGCAGCAAGAACTAGATGCCTTTAATTCCCACAGGCAGTAACATCTCCAAAAAGAAGTTACAGGCTATCTCTAACCCTATGTCTCTCTTTCGTAGGATCCTAATACAAGATCAATGCCTTGTAGCCACTTGTGAGGACACAGGGATCAGCAATATGCAATAAAACACAGGTCTGCATATCCCTCACCACATACCACTACACCACTACCACCAGTATGGTTCCAAACCGGGAATAGACCAAGCCACAAATGAACTACAGGTTAAGATTAAACGCACTCAAAAGATGGAGTAGACAGGCTCTGGGCATAGCTCATCAGAACGTGCTGTCTCCTCCGACAGAGGAAACTCACATCCATAACTTGCTTAACCATGAGAAGTCATCTCAAATTCCTCAGAGGAATTTCTTACATGTATTACTTTCTACCATGTTTACGTGGACAAACATTTTCCCATGGTCAAATCTGCTGGCACGTTCAAGTCATACCTTGATTGTTCTGGAGGCTTTGCCTAGAGGCTATCCCAACAAAATATCAGAATTAAATCCTCCAAGGGAAAAATAAGAACAATATAAAAAGACAATTATATCACCTTGCCCTGCACAGATAAAGCACACTCCTATGAGTTTACCAGCTGCAAAAACAGAGAACTGTATTTAAATAGAGATTTGAAACGCCAGAAAAGCAAAACATGCCATTGCTTATGCTCGTCCTGTTCAGGCGCAGGAAAAGGCAGTGTGTGCACACATGCTCACACAGATGTAGACACTGAAACAAAAGCTAGAAATTGCTCAAATGCAGCAGAGGAATCTACATACAAGTCCTATTATTATGCAGCAAAGAATCATTCTGCCCTGTGTTGACGTTCACGGGAGGGGACGAAATTTAGTCCTCCAGCAGAGCACGCAAGAGGTAACTACCCTGGATAGGAGAGCAGGATGCATTTCCAGCAGTGAGATGAGAGGTTCACCACAGTCCCTGCGCTAATCCAACTTTACCCTTTCTTTGGGGAAGCAAGGTGGGGGCAGGAGAGAAGCAATTTGGTAAGTTAAGAGGATGAAAAGTCTATTTATATTTTTTAATTAACCATCTTCTACGGTGTTATTAAGCAGCAATCAAAGATGCAGATGCTACTGATTTGATTGGCAAGAAGTACACTGTGCTGAATATTAAGGAGCTCTGCCCCTATAAATAGGTCTAATCACCATCTGAAGGCTGGAAGGCAGTGATGAAAGAAAGCATTAATAAGACCCTAATTAGGCCCCGTAGCAGGCTGTACTCCACCAGGGCGCTCATGTTACTAGATGTCTCTTATAGTAGCGCCCTCAAACTCCATTGCAGATGTCACTGCTTTGGTCTCAAGACCTCTAGTAGCTATTTTAGACAAGAGTGGGGTTTCTCCATCTTTGGAGTGCTTGGCACCAGCTGGGATTTTGCCTCCCAGAGCTACTTCTGGAACAAAAAGACTCTCCATCCCAGTTGTCCCACCCTGCCCACTCTCAAGGAGTGAATTAAACTGAGGAGCTGGTCTGGAGCCCCAGACACAGAAACTGGCAACAGGTGCAGGAAAGTGAAAAGCTTGAGAAGCCATCATTCTCCCTCCCTCTCAGCAGCAGGAGCACACCATGGCCACATCTACACCACAAAGCTACTTTAGCCACAGCTCTAAAAGCCATTTCTGCTCCTCCCCTCCAGCTTAAGAGGATACTTACTCAACCTCAGTCTTTCAGCCTATCCTTACAGTATAGCATTACCTCAGAAGAACACCACTAACGAAAAGTCCGTGTAGAAAATGAATCCTATGGGGCATCTCCTGCTCCCACAACTGCTCACTGATATGGGTCTACCTGAATAGCCAAAACCTTTTCAAAAGGAGTCAGCCTCACATCACACCATGGCCCTGCAGAAACAGTAGAGCACTGAGGAGCCTGACAGTCAGCAGGACTACCTGAAGAAAAGCACTGGCCTGTCAAAAATCTGCTTCTGAAAGCGTGAGCCCAGCATTTAAGGCAGCTCCTTCTCAAGAAGCCAGGGCCTGTTAAAAACACCTTTGGCTCAGACACTTTGCTTTGAAAGAAACAGTAGCTGCGGCAGCTAGGATAGGTGAAATCTGGAGGCTCTCCCTTTCCCTGAAAACTACTCAGAACCACTGAGATTTGTTGGTTTGTCACATACTGCCATATTCCACTTAGGCTTAAGAGAAAGAATCAAAATTTGAGATGTCAGAGCCCACCTTTACAATAGCAAATGGCAACTTGTTAGCAAATTGCAAAATAAATGACATTTAAAGGTGGATCAGGTACAAACAAATTATATTGACTCTTCAGAAGAGAGAACGCTGTTACATTAAATTTTTTTTAAAAGAGAATATGAAAAGTAGAGACTTAATAGAATTTAGAGGTGCACTTCAATCCTGCCAGCTCCATAAGCTTAGACCCCTTTTAAGCCACTACTGTCTTCAGGACAATCTTTCCCCTCAACACAGAGCTCTGTTTTGTGAAGCACAGGCAGCCTCCCTCACCGCATCACCTTGCTGAGAAAGCCCTGTCCTCTAAGCACAGGCTGAAATTGATTTCCTCCAGCTGCATACATAAAGCTCATTTGACAGACAGATGTTGGTATCTAAAGTTAATCAGATAATCCCCTCTGCCACTGCCACCTTTGGCTCTCATCAGTAATGGAGACAATCAGATGCTGTAACGAACAATTGATCTGATTCTAGGGCAGCATATGCAAACGACCACTAACACTCTGCTAATTGCCTGCCTTCCCTTCCTATCACTATTTATTACAAAAGAAGGCTAAATAAATAGCTTAGCTACACCTATTTCACAGACATCATAAGAAAAGCTGAGAATCCCACCCCAAACGTCCAGACACAGCTCTTTCTTCGATTTCCTAAATGGGGGCACTTTGGTTTCCTACGCCTGAAGTACACAGAAGCCACTGGCTACGCAAAGTCCTCTAGAGAGCCATTTCTCTGCAATAAGTTCTCTTAAACTATGGAATTCCAAAACCAGGCTAACCAGAATGCTGCTGCAGAGGTTCCTGCAGAACGTTTGGAGCTTCGCATTCTCACTATCAGACCACAGCAACACTTACTTCCAGAAACACAGTATGTCCACAAAAATAAAGAAAAAAACCCAAAGAAACCACAAACAAACAAAAAAAAACACCCAAAAAAACAAAACAAAACAAAAAACCCCACCAGCTAGTTCTTCCCTCTAATTTTCTGATGCAAAATCAGCTTCACCCTCCTGCAGAGGGACTTTAGCTGCAGATCTAACCACTGCCACATCTTACTGCCACAAACCCTAACTCACAATGTCCTGTTTTTCACCTCCGCATTCAGTACCCCCTGCTCCAAAGTTCTGGAGTTTTACAGCCCCCAGGCTCCACATGCAGTATTACAACAAATCCTTAGACATTCAGTTAAGGAAACAACCAAATCAAACCAGCAACCACATCAGTTCCTGCCTGTTTTATACATTCAAAAGCAAAGGAGATGCTTGCATTTCTAGAAGATGACAGGAGAGGAACTCACTAAATAAGGAGTGTCTTCAAGTCTGTTCACACTTGCTAGAAGGAATATCCCTACAGGCCTGACTGACAGGAGCTGACAAAAAGCTGGGTCAAAAAATGACACCTGGATGGACTATTTTCTGGGAAAGGTTATCTTGTGAAGGGGTCTAAGCAGAGCTGATTAGCTACAGAAATTGCTTTTCTGAGTGATAAAAATGACTCCCTTCAATCTCTTACACCACAGCCACGGGAAATATAACAATTTCAGACATAATCCTCTTCTTCCTCTGCACATTACCTTTAATGTAAAAAAACGTTATGAAAAAAAAAAATCTGCCTTGCCTTCAGGATTACCTCATATTATTTTTCCCCAGCCCTCAATTTCTACTCTTCCCTTTCACTCCCCAAGCTGAGCTTGAAGTGACTACAGTTACCTGGTATTACCCAGAAGCCAGATTGCAGAGTAGCTCCCTGCTTTCAGTTTTCTGGCCCATGAACTCCTGAGCTGAGAGAAGAGAACAGCACTTTTCACAGACCTTCATTTGAAGGAATGAAGATTTAAAACTCAGTTTAAATATCTGGAGTGATAGAAGAAGGACAGATGCTAAGAATAGCAGCCTGTGCTGCTCTGGGAGTGCCTCGGGCACTCTCTGCCTCAGGGCTCTGGAGGTGTGGCTGTTTCCCCCCCATTCAAAGCATCCCAGGAATACAGAGATATATCAGGCAGCCTCTACATCCCAGCTTTACTACTCAGACAAGACAAACACAATGAAATATCAGGAGAACTTATCAGCCAACCTTCCTAAAATAAAGTCTAAGCAAGGGGCAGTTGACTGGAGCACCTCTGATTCCCAGAAAACTGCCATGCAGAAAAGCCTCTACAAGGACATGCCAAAGCCACTTTGCTTCCAGGCCTTGCCTCTGGCAAAAGCAGCATTCTCCACTCCGCTTCCTTTCACTGCTCCAGGAAGGCTCCATATTTCAGGGAACTGCCAAGGAATGGGGGCAGTTCCAGCTTCCACCTCATCTACTCCAGGATAGGTCAGCCCAGTCTGCAAATCACGGCCAGCAACACCTGCCACGCAACCCCCACGAAATAAAGAGGTCATTCCAGGCAAACCCCCAGCTGCCATTTGCCTCAATCACGTGAAATGCCACAACCACAGTCAGCACTATCCCACACTCCTTGTTGGAAGCTGCACTGTGACTTGCACAGAGTCAAGAATTAGCCTCCTCATTTGAAAGAGGACTTTAGGAAAATCCAGGTGCTATTCAACCATTTCAACCATTCAATATCTGAACCACATTTAATAATTTAAAAAAAAAAAAAGGAAACCCACAAAAAACCCACAAACAAACAAACAAACAAAAAAAACAGGAGGGGGGGAGCTTATCACAGGATTTCCTGCTGATTACTAAAATAAATACTATCAATGACCATCATCACTGCTGGATGTGGATCCACAACGTTCCCTACATCCATCAGCATCCTTTCTTCATGTGCACAGCTAGGTCTAGTAGCCCTGCTGCAGCCCTTACTGCTGGCCAACTCATTTGTTATTTTGAACACAGGAAAAGATTACTCCAATAACTGCAATTATCACATCAGCATTTGGGCTCACTTGCAAACACTGACAACATGGTTTTATTTGACAAATCATTACAACAGCACAACTACTGGCCTGGGAGTGCACTTGGAATAGTATAAAACACCCAAACCCCATCACAAGCCATTAGCCAACTTTCTGAGGAAAAATCACATAACCTAGAACACAGAGTCCTGTGTCTCTCTCAGATACCTCCTTTTTTTTTTTTGTTCCTCCCTCCAGGCTGTAGCATCTCCTGTCTGTCCCTACAGGGTACCTGATCTACACTGAGAGGAGGCATTGCCCCTGCCATTCCCTGAAACACTGTGTGCAGCTCAGGAGTCCTGTATGTCACTGCCAGCTTGAGGTTTCCACGCTCCATGCCTGCCTGGCAGATTTCCCAATCCATGTTACGGCTCAGGAGCGAAGCACCACATAACAATCACAGAATGGGTCAGGCTGGAAGGGACCCACCTCAGTGGGTCATGTGGTCCAACCCCCTGCTCAAGCAGGGTCATCCTAGAGCACCTGCCACAGGACTGCACCCAAATGGTCCTTGAATATCCAGTGAGGGAGACTCCACAACCTGTCTGGAAAATCTTTCTTCGAGGCTGAACAGGCCCAGCTCCCTCAACCTGCCCTCATAAGAGAGATGCTCCGGTCCCTTAATCAACTTTGTCGCTCTCTGCTGGAGCTTCATGTGTCACATGCCCTGAGGAGCCCAAACCGNCAGTTCCGCCCGGCCGGCGCGGGCGCCCCCGCGGGGCCGCGGCCCGGGAGGCGGTGACACAGTGGTGGCGTGTCCCGGGCCGGGAGCGACCGCCGGCGACCGTCGCGGCCACCTCCTGGCCCTGCGCGGCACCGTCCCCGGCAGTCGCACCGTGTGCCCGGCAGCGCTGTGCAAACGCTTCCCGAGCTCTGTCAGGCTGGTGCTGTGACCGCTGCCCTGGGGAGCTGTTCGGTGCCCAGCCACCCTCTGGGGGAAAACCTTTCCCTGACACCCAACCTAAACCTCCCCTGGCTCAGCTTCAGGCCACTCCCTCGGGTCCTGTCACTGTCGCCACAGAGCAGAGACCAGTGCCTGCCCCTCCTGTTCCCCTCTCGGGAAAGTCGAACACCACGATGAGGTCTCCCCTCAGTCTCCTCCAGGCTGAACAGACCAAGTGCATTCAGCTGCTCCTGATAGGGTTCCGCTCCAGACCCTTCACCATCCTCGTGGCCCTCCTTTGGACACTCTCTAGTGGTTCCAGCCCAACTTCTGCACCTGGCTGCTTCTTTGCTTCCACGTTATCTGGTACAGAGCATGGCAAGCAAAAGGGGGAGTCTGACTCACACTCCACTGCTCATGTTTAGACTTGGGCAATTTAAAAGCTGACTTATCAAATTCAGAATTTTTTAAGAATGTTGCACTAGTTTGTTATCGTGTTGCTTTCACGCTTCCCTTTGTGCACACATTCAAACAACCAAGGTCTCCCAGCAGAAATGGTCATGAAAAATGAATTGCAAGAGCTCATCTATAAACGTTAAACCCACACTTTAAAGGGCTATGTGCTGCACATGACAGGTATTTGAATGCTTTTCCACTTTAGGATCAGAAACAATTTCTCAAAACTTATGTAAACAGTTACAACTTCACACCATTTGAATAGCAAATACCAGCTTTTGGATGCACCAGGGAACACTTGTGATTGATATGTAGCATTAAAAGTGGTGCACAGGGGAAGAAAAATGAGGCAAGCCTCTTCACACAGGGAATGCACTTGAAGACATCAGCACCCACTCATGCATATTCAGCTCAGGGGAAAAGGGTAAATTCATTACATAAATTACCTGTTGCAGATTGTTTGCTCTGTTCCACTCCTTTGTAGTGAGAAGCACAGACTGAAGTGGAGGAGTGATGTTGGACCCAGTGGAGTTGCAAAGGAGATCAGGAGCCAGCGGCAGCAGCAGCAGCTTCCCTGTTCCAGAGCCCACAGGAGGTGCAATTCTTGCCCTTGTGATGTTTTAATGGCGGGACTGGTAAGATCCTTAAGTACGGAAAGCATAAAGGCACAAGGCCTGAGCACTAAGGACCAGGGTAGGACCTACTGAAACTCTCTACGAGGAATGGAAAATCCTGCCAAAAACTCAAAGCAGATAAAAAATCAGATCTAGCCGAGTCTGAGCAAGGAGCATGTGTGTGGGTGTCAGGACCTGTCAAAAACAAAATGGGGAAGCAGAGGTAAGAAGCAACAATCCAATCTATTCTGATCCATTTTTATTTATATACCGCTAACGGAAAACCCTCCAAATGCTTTTTGCTGCTTGGTGAAATCCAGTTCAAACCATTTACAAAATTCAAGAGAAAGCAAGAGGTGATGGCAGGCTGACACAGTCACTTCCCATGTCCCACTCCCAACCCGAGGAAAAGGAGCCAGCAGGTTTGCAAAATCCATCATTAAAGGACAAAAAGAGAGCTAACACAGAGAGAGAAAAGGAAGACTGGATCTTAGGCTGGATGGGCAGAGCAGCAGGGATACAGCAAGTCCTAGGTGAGAAGCGATAGCAGGGTAGCACTGGGCTGGATAAAACACGAGGAAGACTTGTAGTGGGTGAGAGGCTGTAAATGGTTGTGAACTCCTGGGTAATGTTGTCATATATCAAACTGCTTTCCTGTGCAGACAAGACCTGTCTAACCAGGCACAAGTAGGTGTGGACAACAGCACAGAAAGAGTCTGGAGGCAAATCAGGAGAGCAGCTGCTTGACACAGAGTTTAATTCAACTGCAAAGGCACCAGTCTCCACCCAGCTGCATGGCTTGGCTCATGGAACTGGCTGGTGGAGATGGAGCAACACCATTCCCAGCCAGTGGAGTACTGGACACAATTTCTTCTCTCTCCAGAAAAATGTTTACTGGATACATTTCATAACCTTTCACTGGCTATTTTTGGTGGTCCTGAGGACAGGACCCTTTTAATTCAGCAAGGGCTACCCTCAGGGAGCCGACTGGCACCTGTGACTGCCAAGCTCACCCTGCACTGCCTTGAATTGGCAGGTTCCAGCCAACAAAAAGTCACGCACAGTATCTTTCTCCTCCAACAAAAGGAGCACTACTGTCTAGACTCTTCTTGTGTCTGTTAGCTTTTCCATCGCTACAGTATTCAAGTGCTTCCACGCTGTCCAGAACTCTTGCAAAAAAGCATTTTTTTCCTGTAGGCTAGACCCATTGCAATTATCTATACACAAACTGATCACTCATCTATTGTTGTGTCACAGCCACAAATTCGTGTGCAGCAGCCAACCCTTTTAGATTCACATTGTATTTGAACTCATTTTCACGTCTGAAGCTGCATTTTCCCACCAGAGTGCTTTTTCTGAACTAAAAGAAAAAAAAGGCAAACCAAAACATTCAACCTTCAAAACATTAAATTAACTCGCTCTTTCTTTTGTTATCTTTTACTGAGCAAAATCACCTTGGGCAGGTAATTAGTGCCTCACTTTTCTCGCTAGAAAAAGGGAAACAATAATATTTTTCCATCTTTGATATTTTTAGGATGGAAAATGTTGGTGCTTAATATTTATTATAATGTTTTATACCAAATTTTAATAACATAAAGCTCAGAACCTGAGGGAAAAATGTAAAAAGTGCAGGTGAGTAGAATACAGAGTGCTGCTGTGGTTGTGTTTTGAAGGTGCTGGAAATTCTTGTAGTCTGTTGCACAGCGTTTGCCAAACATTCAGGCAGAACTGTCTGAGTTGCTTTTGCACAAGGTCAGAACACAGATCAGCTCTTACTCCAGACATCCTTCTTGTTTTGGGGGTTTTCAGATCTAAGGGCTGTTTTGCTACTGCAGTTGGATGGAGGGTTTAGTTCACCTAACCTTTAGGAGTGTTTGGAGCTCAGATTTTGCTTCAGGTCTGACTCTAATGCTTTGCTTGTAGCATTGCCTTAGAAGAACAGGCAGGAAGGAACATCTGTCCCTTGTTCTGTGTCTGGTGACAATTAGCACCTCGTCTGAGTGCACACTAATGATCAGTGTATGCTCACAAGATGTTGAAACGAGACAGAACTAAACAGTGTTTTGCCATTTGGGAGTGAAAAGTAAAAGGTGAAGTACCTTTATTTCCCCAAGGCATATAGATGCTCTAACTATAACATTAATATCTGTATTACCTCTGAGATATTCTTACTGCTGGGGGATAAAATAAGGGCCAAGTGCAGCCCCCATTCCTTCTGCACAAGTTTTCTTCTGACTCAGATATCTGGAGACACTTTTTCCACACACTTCCTCACAAACATGTGGCTTTCCTCTTCCCTTAGAAGTGGGGCTTTGGGGTAAAATGCAGTGGAGTGGAACAGACTAGAGCCTGAAGCTGATAGAAGTATCAGACCTGTAACCCTTCTCGACCACTGTTTTTCCTCCTCCTCCTCAACGCCTTCTGCTTCTACACTTTCTCCGCTACCAGCCAAGCCTGCTGCTCAGCCCTGGAGTCACAGCTTTAAACATCACTCACCAGCACCACAATACTTATTCCCCGTGAGTGCCAGAGCCCTTCTGATGCCCTGTGCCTGCACTGCCCATCAGACTGTAAGTTCTCCAGGGCACAACGTGCCACAGTGTTTCACGCAGGGCTCAGGCTGAAGCACTCAGGCAATGCTGGCGGCGCCCGCCGTCCCTCCCCCACCCCCGATAAACAGTAAAAATGCAACTTCTTCAGTGCAAACACGAGTATAAAATGACTCCTCTATTACTGCCATATGTTAAAATGGTACCTCTTTGTATGACTGCGCCGAACTAGTGTCTCTGATGCACCTTGCACTGGTTGGTAAGGAAAAGCTGGATTGCAAAGTTCTCTGCCTTAAGTGTCACTGGGAGGACTCTTAGCTGTGAACTCCAAAATGCCATTCTTCACATTGCATCCAGGCAGCTTTGCATGCTCACAGTAATAACCTTTGTTGACAGAAAAAAAAAAAAAAAAGCATGTTTCTGAAATAAAGGTATATCAGCAAAACAAAGGTAACAAAAAAGAGTAGAAAGTCCCTGGAGAGGAGCACAAATGAGGACAGTGTTCCATGCACATTCTTTTATTCTGTGGTTCCTTTCCTCGCTGCCAGAGCACCCCCAGCCCTGAGAGTCCTGAGTGGGGCTGACCTCGCTGCCCACGTGAGATCTGTGGGAGCACAGCCCAGCAGTGTGGCTGCAGGCTAATCTTTTATTTCTGTAACATGTATTCCTAAGAGCATGGTAACAGGAGGTAGGGATCAAATCCATGCTTCTTGCATAACTGAACAGAGCATTCCCACTAGGCTACCTGGCAAGAGATCAAACCTCCCATACCAGGACTTTATAAAAAAATAAATGAAAGAGAGAAATACTACGAACAGCCATGGCTAAGAGAAAAGCAACAGGTATTCTAAGGTCACCCATTTAGCCATGCTCCCAACAGGCCCAAATCACTTGTTTAAAGTCAGCACACACAAGACTCACTGAATCTGCAACATTCTATTGCACCCTCACGTTCTATCACAACCATGTGCACAATCCTGTGCTCACGTGCTGTAACACCCAGCTATTTGCCATGCAGTCCCAGCTACCATTTCGCATTCAAGGCAGAAGCCAGCCATCCAAAGCTTCTCCCCTTTGCTGCAGCCACGAGCCCCACTGCTGGCTGTGCT
Organism: Melanocharis versteri; assembly: GCA_013397845.1. Lineage (NCBI taxonomy): Eukaryota > Metazoa > Chordata > Aves > Passeriformes > Melanocharitidae > Melanocharis > Melanocharis versteri. The sequence continues at coordinate 1,360,723 of VZTG01009991.1, read as the reverse complement.
TCTGATGCCAAAACAAAGGCAGGAGTTGTCACGAATTCAGAGATTGCCCTCTGCCACGTGAAGAGGGCATGAACCCTAGGAGGAAGGAGCCAGGTACAACTCGCAGCTACCATGTTAGTGAGTCATCATGAAGATCGTTCTTCTTTTGATTCTGACATCCATTAAGTTCATTTAGAACAGTGTGGGTGCTAAATATTAGATGTTGCTTCCAAAAAAATTGAAAATGGATTTTTTTTTCCATCTTGAAAGTCTCAAATAAAAATCAGCATTCTGATGAAAATTCACTGCACTCCCTATCCAGCTTTGGACATTACTTTTTTTTCTTTTTTTTAAATTCTTCCGGACTTTTAATTCCTGAAAGGAGAAGGAAAAAGATGGAATTCTAAAGAACATTTATTCCTTTTTATAAAAATAGCTCTTTTAAAAATTCATATTTTTCAAATCACGTATATTTAAACTAGGAACTTTAATAGTATTTTATCAGTTTCCAACATTAGCTTCAATGTTTTTAAATGTACATTTTAATGCTTCAAGACATAAGTCATTGCTGGATACAAATTAGGGGATTTCTGAATATATTTGGAAAGTTAATAAAAAGAGAAGCATGAAAAGAGATGCAAGACCCTACATTACAGATTAGGACTAAAAAGAACTGGAGAGAAAGATGTTCTATTAAAAGCCCACTGAAAATATTAGTGTGTATTAAGACATTCTGACAAATGGTTGTCTGAATACTGACAGCAGGACACTCAAATAATTTTAGGACAGTCTGCTTCCAAGCAGAATAATGAGAGGTAAAAGCAAGGGGGGAAAAAAAGAAAAAATAAGCTTTCAGTAAATAATTCATTTTCATTATTGTCATCATCAATTAGAACTCAGTCCTGTGCCATTTAATTGTACTTTTGACATTGCCTCCTAAAAAAATATTTCAGAAAATTAAGTAATATGTGGTTAAGAAAAATTTGCACTTAAATGAAATTTGCACTTTAATAAAAGCTTGTTCCTGCAGAGTTAGTTTCAAGCTGGAAACAATTTTTCATCTTTTCAAACATAAAAGCTAAAAACCAGAAATCAATATTCCCTGGGAATGAGACACACACCTGTGAGAAGTTCATCCAAATTCCTTGCTGTAAATAGCAAGCTCCTGTTTTAGGGTTTAAGGGGATGTTCAAGTGGTTGGTTTCTGCAAATAATTGATTATTTGATTTAGTTGTTGAACCAAAAAATTAAACTCTGCTTTTTTTCCAAAGACATGCACAAAACATTATTTTCAGTGTATTTGGTAAATAATAAAACCTCTATAGTTTCAGGGTAAGTTATTTGCTATTTTTTTGGTTGGAATCAACATTAGTTCTGTAACGTTTTTTTCCAGATATGTGCAATAAAAGCAAAGGACTAGATTCATAGAAGAACCTAGGCATTACATTCAGAGATTTTTTTCCCAGCTTCTACTTTAGTGAAATTTAGTGAAAACTCAAAATTCCTACCAGAAATATTTTCTTTCTGAATGAGCAGTGAAATACATGTTAAACATTTCCAATGAAACTATTAGTTTTGCATTTCAATCTTGCAGATTCTTTGTATTGCTCTTCAGTATTCACATGAAGCTATTTCACATCAAAGGTTACTGTATGAGGCTATTATAATTCCTCAGTGCTGCAGGCCAAATTTCCTGGTGGTCCTTAAAATTATACCACATTAACTGCCTTGTAATAGCTGTGTGCCAAGGTGCCATGTTAATTCCACAGGATTTTTCTCTAGAAACATGAATTTTTTTTTGCATTTGTGTTATAACATCAGGTCCCTACTTAATTCTAAGATCTACAGATGTAATCTTTCTTTTCATTTACAAACCAGTAGGATACATATCTCCCACTTCAGCCTTTAATTCCCCTTCCATTTTAGAGTGAGGTGAAGAGGCCAAAATAATAGTGTACAACACAACATGTATTTCAACAGCATTTATGTCATTGTTTCATAATAAAAACCAGTGCATTTGTTTAGGAAGTATTTCTATTAGTATTTCTACATGCTAGAGAAACTGCATAGCTCATTTTTCTTAAAAATAGTAAAGCTGAGCATCTATAGATTACTCCAGGCTTTAATTTTTTCCTATTCCTGGGAGAAGACAAAGGGCTTAGAAAAAAACCCACCAAAATGCTGTCCTCATTGTTTCAAACCTCAAAAATGTTCAGTGAGTGCATGTCAAATTCACAAATAATTTTTCATTGTTTATTTTGACAAATCAACAGTTTATGACTACATCCATTTTATCATGGCCTTCAGTTGTAGGTGAGCACATCCACTAAAATGAGCCAGGAACCAAGGATTTTCATCAGGAAGACATGACCACAGCCAAGCTCCTAACCTACCAGCTCAGGCCGAGCTTCAATCAACAACAAAAGATGTGTTCTCAGAACTACACAGAACATAAATATGACCTTGCATTTCCCACTGAGTCCAGAGCATCAGGGTTGAGCCCAGAAATCCTGTAAGTTTGTTTGAGGAGGCCTCTTTGTCTGTTTTTATCCAAGTATTTTGCTGCCAGGCAGAGGTGCTGAGTTGGATTGCTGAAGCCAAGGCTGCGCCCTGCCCTGACCAGGAGACAGCACCCGTGTCCTCTGCCTGCCAAACCGTGGGGCACGCCTGCCTTTCACGCGGGCGGCTGTGGCCGTGGCCATGTGTGGAGCAGGGACTGGACCTTTCTGGCATGCAGGGAAAGAGGCAAGCACAGAGATGGCCAGGACAGGCCAGCCCAACAGCATAGGAGCAAGGAGCTGGCTTGTAAGGAAGAGTCAAAGGGCTCAGGACCTTCACAGAACAACTGCGGCAGGGGAGAAAAAATATCTAAAAGGATCCAATCATATAAACATGAGGAAGAGAAGGATTTTTGGGTGTACCTCAAAATGAGTACGTAGGACTTACCAAAAGGCAAATAAAAATATAAACCAGCAACAAGAATATCCCTTAAAATTCAAATTGGACTAGTAGTGGTGGCACCTACTTCTTATTACGCTGACGGTTGAGAGCTCCTGACTTTATTTTGAGCTTAATTCACAGAATCACGGAATGGTTTGGGTTGGTAGGACCTCTGGAGATCATCTAGCCCAACTTCCCTGCTAAAGCAGGTTGCACAGGATCACATCCAGCTGGGTTTTGAATATCTCCAGAGGAGACTGGAGACACATCCTCTCTGGACATCCTGTTCCAGTGCTCTGTCACTCTCAAAGTAAATAGGTTTTTCCTCATATTCAGATAGAACTTCCTGTGTTTCTGCTTGTGCCCTGTGCCTCTTATCCCACTGCTGTGCACCTCTGAAGAGCGTCTGGCCCCATCCTCTTGACTGTATTCCTGATAGCCATGCAAATAGTGGCACAACATTCCACCTTGTCTTTATGATTGCAGAGCAGTCTGTCTGAACCAGCACTGGCAATGATGAGGTAGTTTTGCTCCTTTTCCTGTTTGGAAATCCAGCCAGGACAGACAGACTATCACATTAAGAGTTCCTCCACTCCCCCACTGAATATAGGCAGCAGGAGCTTGGCATTGAGTACGCACCATTACCTTCACAGAAGGGAAGGAAATACAAAAAAAATTAATGCCAAGCCCAATATTGTTTCAGTCACATTTGGTATTTTATAGGCCTGTTTTGTTCAGTTTGGTATAATACTGTTTATGTCCTGAAATCCATGGTCTGAAACACAGACCATGTTATGTTATGTTATGGAAGAATCCCCCCTGCTGCAGAATCTCAGCCTCTCAATTTCCAGGAGCTCGGACAACGTGACAAACTAGTGCCAGGTTTGCATTAAGAACAACTGGTTTTATTTAGGTCCTTCTGAAAATTATTTTTGGTCTTTTTAAACTGACTGGCTTCATTTCACAACCACCAGTGTTAAAGAATAAATACTCCATCATATTTTTTTCGTTATATCAAAACTCATGCCACATCAATAAAGTGTTATCTGCATCTGGAAGACTGGCAGAAGGACGTAAGTGGAAGCTGCCAGCTGATGCTCTGGCTAGACAGACTTCTGTGCTTGGCTTGAACTCACTGATTTCAAAATGAGGCTTCATGCACCTGCTTGACTGGAGCAGCTTATAGGATTGGGGTCAGAACTGCAGCTACCAGGGAAGCCTCTCCCTCAACCCTGCCTCCAGTTTTTTCTTATCATCGTCATGCTTATATCATCTTTAGTAGCACTAATGCAGTCTTATCTCTCTAAACTATGTCATACTAGTGGAAGAAAAAAACAATACTTGTCTGCCCTCTCCTTCTCTGTACTCTCCTTCTTTTTATTTATTATTATTGTTATTATTATTTTTTTTAATGATGACTCTGTGAGAATGCCAGATTTATTTTGGCAGATATGGCTGCTAATTCATATCTACTATCACTGAGAGACATGATCTGAATTTGGGATGTCTCTCTATTTATAATCTGTTTGTTATCATACTAAATATTTGTGATTTGTTTATCTGACACAGATGACATGTTTATTATTACAAATATGCTTCTTGGTCATTATTCACATTGGTCCCTATTATTTTGGACTGTTTTCATTTATCTGTAGGCAGCTCATTCTGTTTTATATATTCTGTCGCAGTTGGTTGTGTTTTGCCTTTTTGTGCTGATCTCTGTAAAAAAAGCCCAAAATACCACATAAAAAATTAAAACCTTTGCTGGTTTTGCAATATTCAACCCATCACAAAACCCAATGAGAATGTGTCCAAAATCACCACCCTACAACATCCATCCAGCAGTAATTTCAATGTGAAACAGAGTACAAACCTGAACAGATGGGAAGCTTTTAAACAAATCATAACTTAAGTCATCAGCAAATAGCTCTGGCTCCCTTAGGATCCAGGCCTATACACTCTTCAAGTCTTACAAAGTGGACTTCAACCCAACTTTCAAGTTTTGAGTCTTCCTTTTGACTGTATTCAGCATGTCTTTACAACGAATATTCAGCCATTCTCTTCAGTTTACTGAGAGCACTTTAGGTACCTTTCTGCCTCTTTTTGCACATTCACTTTTCTCCCATAACTTCCACACCAGTCTTGCCTGCAGACCAAACATCAGCCTTCCCCTTGCCTCAGTTCTGCCCAGCACAGTGACTGACAGCCTGTTACATCCTCAATCCCTGCCCTCTGTCACTTCCACCGGTCTCCCTGTGTGTCATGCTGCCCAATTCACATCAGTTTTTGCTCCCCACCATCCAGCCGCTGTCACTGCTTGTGGCTCCTTAGCCCTCCCTCCTTCCCGGGACAAGACCCTTTGTTCTTTGCCATTTCTTTGCTTCCCAAGGTGAGCACTGCAGAGAGTGCTGCAGAGGGAATGAGTAACTGAACTGTTATCTCTGCAAGGGATGGAACGAATAAGCAGTGCTGCTGTGAGCTGTGGGGATTTTTTTTCTTTTTTTTTTTCTTCTTTTAAAAATGAGTGCAGTGTTGTTTCAGAAGATACTTCTGCTCGCTATCTGAAAAGATCTGCTAGGCTGCTCTTACTTGAGAGGTGTGCAGATAAGGTAGCCAGAAAATCAGTGGGGAATCTCTCTCTTGCCAAGGTAAATATTGTAAGTTTTCAGCTGCTTGCCTTGTCACTAGATTGGCTTCAACCATTGCCAAAATCCCATCAGTTGTGAAGAAATTCAGAAATCTGAATGGCTTGCAGTCAGAGCTTAACCTTATGTTAAGCTAATTTGTGCAACAGGAAAGCTAGACCTGTGATCTGCCACCATTTGACCTATTTCCTGCTCTTTACATGTGTGTCTCCCAAAACAGAGGGGTCTTTTGTGTCCTTTGCATGAGGCAGAGGTTCTACCCTGTGGAGTCAGTTGCAGCCGTGTGGATGGCGGTGGATGTCTGAAACAATTCTGTTGCGTCCTTCAAAGAAAAGTCTGGAGCAAACTTTCAGTTTTGAGTTTTGTCGCTTCATGTGCTCCTTGAAATTCTTTCAGACACCAAAACAGAACACAGAAATGTTTGTCACAAGTCAGCATGTCTGAGCAGAAGGGATCCTGTCTGCAAGCACATTTGAAGGCAAAGGTTGACCTGAGCAAAAGCCTGACCCCATAAATAATGAGCAACAAGAGATAGGAGCACATCTCAGCAGCGACCTCTTCAGCAAAACATTTGGGCTGCCTCTAGTTAGACCATGCTGCGTACCCAGAAGTCTGAAAGATTACCTCAAAAGCCAAAAAACCCCAAAGACTCAAGTTTTTAGAAAATGACGTCATTTAAAGAGACCAGTCCATTTATCTTGCTAAAAATAATATCATCAGTTGATTTGATCAGTCACCTTCAAGGAGAGAAAAACTTTAGGACTAAGGAGCTCTTTACCCTGGTGGAGAACAGCATGATTACTCATGTCCGGAAAATAAAAAGGATAAATTCATATAAGAAAAATATTCCAACTTGTCAACCATGACAGAGATTAACCGCAGTGACAAAATACCATGGAATGAGACAAATTCTCTACCTTTTACTATCTTCCCAGTGGTACCACAAGCATTTCTGGAGATCTGTTTTTCTCAAACTCATGTTCCAAGCTGCATGAGATTATACAGTATGCAGCACATCAGGCCAGATGCTTTATTGATTTGTCCTGGCCTTAATTTCCCTGAGGAGTCAGCATCTGCTAACCCCTGTTATGAAACCTGAGCACAGACCAAACAAGCCACACTGTCAAGGTGAAACAGGACTGCACTGAGGATCTGTGACCAGAAAAGGCTCTCTCTGCTTCAGATGAGGGTTGAGTAAAGGCAGGAAGAGTCCTCTGGTATCTTCATCTTTAGTCCTGCAGCTAAAAGCCAGGTGTTACGGTCTGCAGTCTTACCTTCTTCAAGATGAATTCAGCAACAAGGTGAACTTTCTTGTGTTGGGGCTGTTGAATTGTTAATTCATACTGATAGCACAAAATTAGAAGCAAAGGGAAAATATATTTTGTATACCAAACATAAAGAGTTGAAATGTGGTAAGGACAAATGCTGCTTCTTCTGTCATTTTTTTTTTCTCTTCAGTGGAACACAGCTAAGCTGACATAAATATTTTAAACAGCTGCTCATCAGAAAAATGCTGTATTGTAGCTTGAGCTGAAATGCATCCTGTTCATGAATGTTTTTTGTTTTCTTGACAGTATTTGATTTCTGCCATTGCAGGAAAAACTTCTAGTTGGAGTATGAGTTTAGACTTAACATTATTCCATTTCTTTTTATTTTTTTTCCTGTGTATCTTACGCAAGGTCAGATCACACAAACTTGTCCCCTCTGAAAATCTCCATGTAATTTGGAGAAGCCAGTCAGATAATAATGGGAGAATCAAGCTCATATTTGGTTTTTTTTTCATTTTACTGCATTATTTACAAAAGACTGAACAACTGTCAGCTCAAACAAAAACCTGACTGACTCTGAAGAAAACATCTCTCTGTAGCTTTTGCTCTCTAGAATTAATCAATTAAGTGGTCAAAGCTTAACTTCATGAAAAAGGCAGGAGATAATGTAACATTTAGCACCATGAAAAGGGGAAGTGCAATCTGAAGAGAGACCTTGATTCCTTTTAATTTGCAGTAAATAACAGAAGGCTGCAGTAGCACAGTTCAAATACAGTCACGATTTTAAAATGTGTCAAAATCATACATCTCAACTAAGGCTACAATCCAGAATTTGTACCTTCTCCTGATGAGCAGCTGTTTTAAATATTTATATGGCAGTTTAGCTGTACTTAACTGAAGAGGAAAAAAACCCCACCAAAATTGAAAGAAACGGAAGTATTTTTCCCTACCACATCTCAGCTCTTTCTGTTTGATTTATAAATTAAGGTGTTTCCCACTGCTTCTGGTTTTATGGTATAAATATGAATTAACAATTCAACAGCCACAACACAAGAGAGACAGAGAGATTTCACTTTGTTGCAGATGTCAGGACTGCAGACCACAACACCTGGCTTTTAGGTGCTGGACTAGAGGGTGCCAGAGAACTACTCCCACCTTTTCTCAGTGCTCACCTGAAGCAGAGGAAACACTGCTGTTGATTCCAATGTTTTCTAATTACAGGCACTGAGTGGTGTCCTGTGTGATTGTGGCAACACGCTTCTCTTGTGTTAGCTTCATTTTATCCATCTGTTTAACAGGTGTAAGCAGATAGTGACTTGGCTTGGACTCAGGATGGTGAAACATCTCTCATTGATCTGAATAGTTTTGGATGCAGCCTCAAGTGAAAGAAGCCTGAGTGAAAGAAGCATCCAGGAGATGCACTTTTTTTTCCTCCTCGGTCCATGAATTATGCATGAGAACATTATGATTGTCTTGATTCTATCCTCTATTTTGAAATTATTCATCTAATTTCTGCAGAATTTTTTTTTTTTTTTTTTGTCTGCAGGCTGTTTGTAAGCAGTTCTGAGAATCTCTACTTAAGCAGCTGCTAACTTCCAGGTGAGGCTGAAAGTGCCCCCATCTTACCCCAGAAATCGGAATGGAAGATGGCAATACAGGACCATGGTTCTTGCATCTCTTACCTCCCACTTTTTACTCTAATTCTGGGGGGTTTTATACTCTTAGTGCTAAGCTTCCTTGTGTGTACTCCTTAAGAACTTAGATCTGGTGGGAAGTATCAAATGTGGGGATTTCACTTGCCTTTCTGATAGGAAGAAAGGGAGAAAATGTTAGGTTAATTAAGGTGAGTTGGCAAACATTAAATGTGCCTTTCCTTAAGCACCAAGGACTTGACCTTAAACACCAATAATCTTTGTTGTATTCTGTGTCCTTGTACACACCTTCCTAAATTCTTTTTCTCCTCAAAAAAAGACAAGAGAAATGCAGGTCTTATAGAGGTATAAAAAACCTTATCATAAGCCTATGATAATAAGTCCACAGAATCATAGCTGGGAACCTAAGCTATATGCCCTGCTTCTCCAACTGGAAGGACTTTGGATACTGAATTACCAGCGGTAAGTTGTTACCTTGCAAGGCTGAGGCATGGAAGGTGGAGGAAATTGGGATCAAATGCAAGAAATGAGGAAAAGACTGGGTTTGCTGTGATGACCTCCTGTCCAAGAGGAGACAGAGTGTAACTGAGAGGGAGGGAATGCCTCAAACAGAATTTCAAATGGAAAAACCCGGGAAGTCTCTACCTGTCAAAAGGCTGGAGTGATTTGTTTGCATCAAGTTTCAGTGAGGTGTTGAAAATTAAAGTGAGATTCGGACCTCTCAGAAAATGTTACAAGAACACTCTGCAGTGAAAGTTTTTCTGCAGTTGAAACACTTAAAGGTGTTACTACCTTCCCTATCATGTATACTTATTAGTATACATTTATTTATAGATTCATTTTACTCTGAGTTAAATAGCTAAAGAAACATAAAATTAAATCATATAGTATTAGACCTTTCCATTAAATCCTGGGGCTTGACTCATTTGCATTTTGTTGTGGCTTTATAATGCATGCTTATTTTAATTACTACTGCTGCACTTTATTTGTAATTGTCTGTGCAACGCCCAAGCACCTTGCTAAGTGGATAAGGAAAGCACTTTATTCCATAAGAACATAATTAATCTATTATTATTCATTATTATTTTTTTTCTGGAATGGAGTGAAAATAATCAGTATTTTCAAAAATACAATACCAACAAATTATCTATGGCAAAAATAATTTTAACAGAATTCAGGCTTTCCTTATCTTCACCATTGTTTCCTTACAGATAATATCTCTCCTAAAGAGACAAGCAGCGGCATTTAATGACCTCAAGTTTGGGCTAAATGCCAAAGATGTTTGAAATCAGAGATTTGTTGCGTTTTGTGTGTGTGGTGTCATCACGTATTCCCCCCGCCCCCCTCCCCTCCTGCCGCATCCTCTCTGCCCAGCTTCCTGCATGGCCTTGGACAAATCATTTAACAACTCAGCGTCTGCGTTTCCCTTTTTCTGATGGCTACAATCCTACCATTCACCTTCTACAGAACAGCACTTCACCAGCGTGCAGAGCTTTGCAAATGATGTATGCTAGGTGTTGTGGCAGCATAAACAAAGGGCCACAATGATGGCTGGATAAGAGAGGAGGCGTTTTCCAGCTATGCAGGATCTTGCTCACAGAGAGAAAGAAGACATTCGTTTTCTGGTGATGTCCTTGCAGATTCCTCCTGGATGAATACCCCATCTTTACTGAATTTTCTTATTACAGGGGATTATGCAACTCTATTAACTCTTGAAGTTTTGTAAGGAGATCCCTGCACAGTCCCTCATGTTAGGCACAAAAGCATTCTGCTGCATTTTCCTTTGGCACATGCTCTCTATAGAAACCTGGAAGGTCAGGGCTGGTCGTAGCATTTTTGTCCACCAGTCACCACACCTGCACAGAAAACAGGTTTGTTTCTGATTCTCCTATTAATCTCCTTGGTTTTAGCTTACCAATACATGGCCGTAGGTCTCCGTTTAACTTATGACAAAGATTTATTAGTACAAATTAGGCTAATGAGGCTGGTCAAGCAAATTAGAGGTGCAGGGAGTGAATACATCATGTTCACTCTGTGCAGTAAAAGTCACATCTTCTGATAGGCATTGAAGCACCATGACACAAGACTTCCAAGCTGCTTTGTCCCAGCCCAAATCATCCAAATCAGGATTATTTTTTCCTTTCAGTTAGTATTTCCTTAAGAATACATGCCACGACCTGGCTGACTTTTCCTAGATAGGCCAGTATGATGTCCATGACCCTTATTTCTTCATATCTTTTATCCAACTGAGCTGCAAAGGAACACGATGTCCACTGCAAAAACAGAACTCTGCACAGGGCTTGCCTTAAGATTTAAAACAGCCTCCTCTGTTCTGCCAAATAAGCAATCTATGCCTGAAGTCTCTCCTAACAATGCTCTGTGTGGGTGTGAGCGTGCATATAGCCACCTCTGTTTGTATCCCGGAATCTACTAATGCCTAAAGCATGTTATTTCCACTGCTGTCCCCGGACCCCGTTCCTGTGAGGCAGGACTGAAATACTGCTGTTCAGTAGCGCCTTTGAAAACAGACAGCATACCAGCACAATTTTCAAACGATCACTTCCACTCTTCCCCAAATATAGCTAAGGTGTTTTCACCTCCTGTCTTCTTGTGTGTGCCTTTTCTCACATTCCCCTATAACCATCCCTCCCCTTGCTAAATAATGCCAGTTTCTGCTCAGTCAATCCCTGTCATAAAACATTAATGACACACTAGGCAAGGAGATGGAGGAAAGTTTTCCCTACAATTTTCCAATAAAATCATAAGTGTGTCAGATTTGAATGCTCATACTCCTTAGAGTTTACTCTGGGGTCTTCCCTCAACACACAGGGGACATGTGGCAACATTTCATGATCCCCCAAAGCCACCTCTAAGTGCTTGCAAGAGAACTGTGAATAGCAGTTCTGATTTAGGAGGAGTCTGCGAACAGTTTCTAATCCTGGTGGCTCTGTTTGCATCAGTTTGCGTTCCTAAGGCTATCATCTGTGAACAGAAGAGACTGGAAATACACCTTTCAGCTCATCTGAAACAGACATTCTCTTTCACATTTCTTCTTTCCTCACTTCATGAAATCCTTGCTACAGTGCAGGTTTTGCTGATCTGAAAAGGCAAAATGAGAGTAGCTCTACAATCAAAATCACTTAAAACCAGTTGCTTTTCCTTCTGTGGCCTTGCAATTTTTGTACAATCAGTCAAATCTACTGACATGCTTGTCTAAAACCTGACTGCTCGTTATGTCTCCTGGCTCTTATGCACTCACAGTGATTGGATAGGATTTTACCCATTACAGAAATAACTTCATGGATCTACACAGAAGTTCCTGAAAGTAATTTTATTACTCTCAGCCAGGTTATTTCCTGATGAATGTAATAGAAAGCACACAGATAGTCTCTCAGACTCAAGGCTGTAAGTTTACAAACACTTACGGCTGTAGATAAAGGAGGGCAAGAGAAGGTATTTCTTGAGAAATGAAGAAAACCTTCATGGAGTCTAACAGCAAAGGCCCTGCCTGTCAGCTCTCACATCTAGAGCACCTACACCCCCAGCAAAACTCCACAATAAGCCCTAGCTTTCTTCCAAAGAACCTAAAGGACACCAAAAATTCCAAGGAAGCAGCAAGTTCGTTTAACATCCGTTTTCCTCAGAAACTGCTTCCAAGAGATTTAACCCTGCCTTCAGGTTACACGAAGGACATTGAGGTGCTGGAGCAAGTCCAGAGAAGGGCAATGAAGCTGGTGAAGGGTCTGCAGCTAAAGTCATATTAGGAGTGGCTGAGGGAGCTGGGGGTGTTTAGCCTGGAGAGGAGAAGGCTCAGGGGGGACCTGATCACTCTCTACAACTGCTGGAGAGGAGGCAGTAGGGAAGTGGGGATCAGGCTCTTCTCCCAGGCAACCAGCGACAGGGCAAGAGGAAATGACCTCAAGCTGCTCCAGGGGAGGTTTAAGTTGGATATTACAAAAGATTTCTTCACTGCAAGAGTAGTTAAGTGTTGGCACAAATTGCACAGGGAAGCGTGGAAGTCCCAAATACAAGCACACAGAGCTCTTACTGCTATGGTTTAGCGGTCATGGTGCTGATCAAAGGTTGGTCTTCATGATCTTGGAGGACGTTTCCAACCTTAGTGATTCCATGTTTCTAACCAGGTAAGCTAAAAATAGGGACCTTATCAACACGGCAGGCAAAATTAGACACAATTATTCAAATCACTTCGGAAAAAAAAAGCCAAAGAAATCATCAAGCCACCCTGGATGACGAAAGCACAGCAACACTCGGAAACGCCAGCCAGGGAGAAGACCGGGTCCCGGAGGGGCTGCGAAGGGCTCCGCAAAGGGCTCGCCCCGGCACCGGCCGCTCCGCTCGGCAGCGCAGCGAGGCGGTACCGGCACCCCGGCGCGGCCGGGCGGGCAGAGGCGGCGGCGGGCAGCGCTCCCGAGGCAGCACCCCGGGA
>VZTG01009991.1:1253308-1347528 GCA_013397845.1 Melanocharis versteri | reverse complement strand
CTCCAGCACAAGACCCCCCAGGCCATCGGCAAAGGCGTCCTGAGCCGGAGAGCGGAGTAAGTGCGAAGGGGGAGAGGGGGCGGGCAGGGGTGGCGGCGGGGAGCGGGAGCGTAGCGGGCTCTCTCCGGGCCCGCATCCAGCAGGGAACTGGGTTAGACACCCCTGCAGCCTCGCACGAAGGGAGAGGCAGTGTGTGGGTGGGTGGGGAATCCCTCCCTCGATGCGTTCTCGGGGAGAGCAGGCAGAGTGCAAAGGAGCCAGGATGCTGCTTCCAAGACGCATCAGCCTCCCGGTTCACCGCGCTCATTCCTGTGGACAAGTGTCTGTAGCCCGTTTGGAGCCCCTCGGGCAGCTCAGCCGCGGTGCTCACACACGGCATCGTGCCCTCATTGTCTGTCAGAAATAAATAAGTCCGTGATTGACGATGAGTGTGGCTTAGCCCAGGCGCGGAGAAGCCTCGCAAAGCACAGCAGCGTTGCGGTCGCTTCTGATTGTCTGAAGTTGCTGGTATCTGTCAAAAAACCCCCATCATCCCTGGAGTGAGCTGGGGTTCTCCTGCCCTCACTGATGTAAGGGGTGCATTATATTGCACGTGTTGTGTATAGGTTCATAGAGATACAGATGCTGTACTTAGGCTTGACATTTAGGATGCTTATCGCACTTGTGTGTGGGTTGTCTCTTTTTCCTGGGTGGTGGTTGGGGTTTTTTTTTTGGTGAGTGGCAACTGACCCTGATCCAGCCCTCCAAAAGGACAAAGTATTTTTTGCTGGTCTCTCATCTTCAGTGAAGAAAGCTTGACTACTAGTACTGGATACTGAAATGTATTGTGTGTGCATGAATGTATAGTAAACAAGGATTAGCATTCCAGCACTATAGGTGGTGGAAAGGGCTACTATTGAAGAGCAACATTCTCTTGGATTATGTATTCAGTATATGCCATCAGTTCACCATCTGGTAATTACAGCTGCAGTCGGTATTGTAATTTCCTTTGTTTAGGCACTTTGAAAGCAGGGGGATGTTTTCTGATTGAAAAACAGAGTTAGTGAAGTTAGAAGGAGAAGGAGCATAGTTTCTGCTGTGGCTTCCTTTAGATAAGAAAGAAACTAAGTCGTAAAACTAGACCAAAATGTCTTTCCTAGAATTGTCTCTATTGTCTTGGTTACGGTAGTGCCAAAACAAGTGAAGCGCACAACACACAAGTATATGTGAAGTACACAAGCCCAAAACGTCTTCCTTGTCTCTTTCAACAATTTATATAAAGGGACCCTTCTCTCTCATGTTTTCTTTTTGAATACACAACCAGAGCTACAACATGGAGCTGGATTTTCCACTGGTGTGAGTAGAGTTACACCACTTCATAACAGCTAAGAATCTATCATGTGATTCTATGAAAAGCAGTGGAGATATTGCTATTGAAAGAAATGCTATTAAAAGGAATAGGTATGGTCAAAGCATGCTTGAATCCCAAAAAAGCATATGCTTGTTTCTAAAATACTGCACTGTAAGACTCAATTTTGCAATCACAACTTAGAGGAAGTGAGTGGGCTCCTCAGAGTATTAATGCAGGTAGTAAGCCTTTGCAGGATCTGGCTCTTATTCATTACGTAATAGCTGGAGTTTAAAAGAAGAAGTGGGGCCAGATCCTGAATACATGCTGATTGGTGTAAATCCAGAATAGCATGGTTTGAATCCCTCAAGTCAAACCAGTAAGAAACCCAAATAAAAATGCATAATCAACCTCATTGTTTTTTCAGGAGCGACTCCCTGCAGCGAAGGCTCTGTAAGAAACATCATCTTGGCAAGGGCTTTCCTTGCTTCTGCACAGAGTTTCTAACATACGTCATTACACAGACCGAAGAATCAGTTTCTATGCATAAGCCTAAATACTTCCTCCTTATCTGAGCTCTTTTTGCAGTGGGGTTTGACTGGGGGAAGAATTGTATGGTTTTTTCCTTCATGCCAAAATGCACAAAGAGAAGTGCATTAAGAACACAGCTGATTGCTGGTATACCATATGATGATCTTTCTATTTCAGATACATAGATAGAAGGTTGGATGGAGCCTTTTTTGTGGAAAGTCAGGGCTGCTGCTGGGGATAACAGAGCAATCCCTGCAGCGTTCTTCGCTCAGGAAGATTAAAATAGACTGCTTCTGTTTCCTTCTATAGCTTAGGCAAACCAGAATCTTTGTAGAGAAAAGGAAATATGAGAGATGCCAAACAGTCTACATTTCTCACTCCTGCAGGTTCTTTTTTTTCCCCCCACTGATTGTATATACTGAGTTTCATCCTCTCTCATCTGTGACTGTTAGAGGGAAATCAAAGAGACTGCAAAATCTAACTTAAAGGCAACTTGGATGGAGGATGATGAGTCTTTCACCACCTATTGACAGGGTGCCCAATATACCTTACGATTCAGCTCACCAACCTGCGAGTTGTATTTTTGCTTTTGTGTGACAGCAGGGGACATATATGTTAATACCTGCACAGTCCAGGTATCTGCCCTCTTTTCCTCCCTCCTCCCGCCATATCCAAACCTATTTTTCCCCGTTATAAACTCTGAAATTCAATGTTATGTATTTTTTTGCTTAGCCAAGAGTAGAGCATTGACTGCTCACTACAGAAAATGGCCACTCTCAACAGAACAAAAAGGATATTTTAACACGTTGGGATGCAGTGGCTGAAAGTAGGGGTCAAAGCAGCACCCAGGCAGTGCCCCCCCACCGTCACTGCCCAGTAATGGAATTTCCTCTGTCCTCACAAGACAGGAGGTTCTGGCAGCGTGTTTAAGTGTGGACTTGGGCTGGTCCTTCTCACCTGAGACACAGCCTAGGGATTTTGTTTATTTTGAGTCAGATTTGAGGTCTTTTTGCAGCCCAGTTTACCTCAGGCTCTGAATAGAAGTGAAGACCTGAGCTTTTGGACACATGTGACTATTCATGTCAGCTGGGACAGTCTTCTGCAAGGGATGTCTTCTGAAACAGAAACATCTCTCTTATTTTAAAGAAAACTTCCGTCTTTTTTTTTTTTTTGGTTAGTTATTGTAAAAACATTCGACTTTGCCTTCTTTAAAGCCTTAAAAAAAAAAAAAAACAGACAAAACCTACCTTTTAAAAGGGAACAAACCCAAGTCTATCTCTGGAAAGGAAAGAATTCCTGACTTATGCAGCAGCCCCTAATTGTTACTGCATGTCTTTGTATGGGAAAGGTGGTATTGAGCTTACCTATGAAAGGAGAGGAGCAAAAGGAGAAAGATTTTTGCAGAGATTTTCAGCAAGAATTAGGCTGATTATTATTCCACGGCATCTTTTTCTACCTTAGGAGGCTATTGCATAAGCACCTCACAGCTTTAAAAACAAAAAAATAAGGTCATTCGTCATGGAATGTTTTGCTTCAAAAATACAGGTTGCCAAATTAGCATAGCTCAGATCACCCTTACTAGGCAGCCTCTTGTCTTAAGGGACCATCCCAAAGTGTCGGCAAATCCTGCGAGTATAAATTTTCCATCCCTTCTTTATCAGAATACAACCTTCTTTGCCAACCCCCAGTACTCTTCATTGAGTATCAGGGAAATGCCACAGGGCTGAATTTAGCAGATTAAGTCTAAATGACCCAAATCCTGATGGTTTTTATCAGAGAAACTCTCAGTAGGAGCTGTCTATGGAAGGACTTCCGATTCTGAGCCCAGGCATTAGTGGGAAAACTCACTCTGATAAATACAATTAGAATAATAGCTAATAATCCGTTATAGTTCCTTCCATCAAAAGACATGGCTGCAACTCACTAACATTCTGTATTAAAGTGGCATTAAAGTCTTCTTTTAACCATGTCATCAACAGTGAAAAGAAGACATAGAAACAGTATTTGTCTAGCATGACATAATGGATCTAAGTATTGTCTTTAAATTATTAGCCTGTGTTTGCTCTACAAGGTAACTTCTCAAGCAAAACAAACTCTATGAACTCTTAGAAGAATTTTTCTAAAATCACATTTTCCCAGAGGTTTTAAAGCTCTTTTTGGATTTGCATTGGACTGAAATCTGTATTATTTTATTTTGTATTAGTTTAGGATAGAATTTTTTATCATAGTAAAGAGGCAAGTTTTAAAAGATGATGTCAAAGTCACTTGGTTGCTCTTGTGTTCTGAGACTGTTTGCTGTTTTTTTGTTATTTTCAAAAGCTCAATTATGTAACTTTAAAATAAAGATATTGCATATGCAGAGGTGCTGTTTTCCATAATTTTTCTTTTTAACTATGCGTTGATGTTCTATTCTATGGATTATCTCCAGGGTAAAGGCATTAGAAAACATCCTACAGATTTCAATGGGAGCTAACAATAACTGTAAATATTATGGTTTACCATTAACATATTTTGCTATATTTGCGCATTGCACCAGCACAGAAAAACCTCCAGCAACTAAAAAAAAAAAAAAAAAATCAGAACAATTCCGAATGGCTTGTGTACCCCAGACGTCCATTCCTTTCACTTTGGGTGCACAAGGAATGCTACTTTTGCCCTCTTCTTTCAGTCTCTCAGATTTCCTCCAGCATATTTCAGGGTTTAACTCCCTTGAGCTTTCACACACCAGAAATAGCTGCATTGGTGCTGCCCTGGGTTCTGCAAATCCCTGCTAGCAATGTACTGTCTCAGCATCAGAAGTTATTTGGAGTCGAGCGCTGTAAGCGGGTTTCAGATGACAGAGGTCTGCATTGGCACAGCTTCACAGATGCTAAAGTCCTGCTTAGATGATTTTGGAATAAAGAGCATATTGAGAGGGAAACAGAAAGTAGACTCTCTTTGACTACATCTAATTTAAAGATATATCCATGCTGCTTCTATTGCAGTCAGCTAAGATATACTTTATAACACAAGCACACCTGCACTGTACCTACAGCAGGGCCTCTAAAATCCCAGGCAGAGGAATATGGAGTTAATGATTCACAACGGTGTTTAAGAAACAACAGATGAAGTGAGAGATGGAAAAGGACTTAGCTTAGGAAGGGTTCAGGATGAAGTTCTAGGTATAAAATTGCTGAATAAGGACAGCACAAGGACTTCCACCCACAGGGATAACACTTCAGTAGGATGCTGTATTAAGTCCTAGCCAGAGCAATACAGTGTCAAGGCTGAAATTTCTATTGTGGGAAATCTCCCTGGTGGGATGGGAGCATCAGGAAGTAATATCACGGAAGGAATTTTTGTGAAACAATGTCTAGGAGTGCTTTGGACAGACACCTGCTCTCTATCTGTGTCCTGAGCTCAGTTAGAACAGTACCTGGAATAGCAAAGACTTGTAGTAATCATTTAGCAAGAGAAGCTGTGAGCTGAAAACAACAGCAAAAAGCTGAAATTTAAAATGCTTAAATAAGAAGGGATGCAAATACATTACTTTGGTTTTTTTCTATAAAATGGTGATATTTTTATGTCACTCAGCTGTATGATCTGTTGCAACCAAGCTGCTCTTCTCTGGTGACAAGGGTACCTTTCTTCCATATGCTTTGTATAGACCCATTTGCTCTCACTTCCCAGGCAGATCCAAGGTAAGGCTCTGTGAGAAGGCTTTAGGACCAGTGGACTCACATGGCAACACTGTCAGCATTCAAAATAATACACACATGACTGCTTGGAAAAGTATTAAGGGAAAAATGTCCCAGCTGAGTAGGTGTTAACAATGACCTTGAGAATTCCTGCCAGGGTCTCAGTGCCAGGTGACTCTTAGGCTGACTGTCCCACTCTTTGCAGCAACTGGCACTTCCACATCCTTCATTAAATGATGTGCACAGGAATTTGCACAGTTTAGGCATGGTTCAGACAGTTTCTGCATGCAGCATGTGGCCACTTATATGAGATAGACTGTACACATTCCCACTTGCGCCATATTTGAAACTATTTACGCTTTTAGTCAGAATAAATCAGAGGAATCTCACCTCAGGATGCTCATCTAGTCCTTAAATAGTGCCAGAACAGAGCCTGTCAGCTGGAATCTGGGTCTTCTATTAATTATGACATCTTACTTGCTCGTTTAAAAAAAGTTCATGTGATAAAATGATGTGCACTTCTGCAAGCAAAAATACCTCTACACAGATCTATATATTAGATTGTAGAAATTTCTCGGCTGTGTTTTTTTCCTTTTGCCTTGGAATGCAGGTTGAAACAGGAAAAAAGAGCTACTGCCTGTCTACCATAATCTTTCTGTACATAGGGTTTATTCATCTTCTGCTTTCCTTTTATTTTCCCTATAAATGCCATTTTAGGTTGCTTGTTTTCTTCTTTCTTTCCTAGTTCAGCAGTGGTTTATTTCTCTTTTCCAGTCTCAGTTATGAAACCTTTTGTTTTTCTCCCTTAGGAAAACGTTATAGAAAGCCAAAAATAATTCTCTGTTTAAGAGATGGAAAATATTTTATTAGTTTTAAAATTACCTGTAGCCTGTGCTTGTTACTTGGTCCACGTTCCATGGAACCACATAAAAGCAAATAAGAAAAAAATAAAAGAGTCATTTGTGAAGACAGAGTCTGAAATGTGACCATTTTCTCTTTTTTTTCCTATTTTTTAAATATATGTATATATACATACACCTTTTTTCTCCCTTGAAGAGATGTACCTTGAAACAAACTAGTATTTTTCTTGTATTCATCTATTCTGGAATATGTAATTTCATTTAGTTAAGCCCTAGGTGAGAAAATGAGAGTCTTGACTGTTGGATTTGTTCTGCCTAATGGCTCTGTTTAAGATCTCAGTTCAAGCATTGGACTAGCAGTCCTAAGATCAAACTTTGATGCCTACTAAATTTATTTTTAACAGACTTGTGGTGCTGGACTGGCCCTTTCATCTCTGTATATTTTAAGATCTGTAGCAAAGCAGTTGGAGATCTATTGTTATAGACAGCAGTGGGCAGGTAGATCAGGAACAATCCTTTTTCTAAATTCCAGGATAGGAAGCAGCCTAAAGCTCCTGTCCTTGCTTGCAATGTGCACTGCAAGGCAATATGTATATTTGCACACAAAAAAGAGAATGTATTTGCATGAGCATTTGTCTACAGAAGTGTCTCAGAGCCAAGTTGAAACAGCACCTGGTTTCTGTGCTTTTTACATACAGAAGAGCAAATCATCTGCTGGAGGAAATCAGTGCATCTTTACTGACGTCAGTACAGCCATGACAATTTACATCACCTGAGGATCTGTACCAGATTTTGTGTATCTGTCCTCACACACAAATACACATCCCTCCACTGGTGTAAATGAGTGCTGATAACAGCAGTGGATAGCAATGCATAGAGGTAACAGTGAACAATGAGAAAACCATTAAGCAGCATTCTCATTCCTTCGCTAATAGGTTTGTGATGTTCTCTTATGGTATTTTAATATAAGGTAGTAGGAGTTTTGTTGCTTCAGGGTTATAAAGATATATTTGCTCTTTTGATAATGATTTTTTTTCCTTTTCTCTGTGCTGTGTATGCACAGCCTGCTTCTCACACAGGTATTATTGTATTATTTTTACTGTTTTTGCTAAGATTATGCTCATTGCTCAGCTCTTATTTTCATGTGGTCTGAAGTTGCACTTTCTGAGAGAGATAGAAGTGGATCAATATTTTCCATGATTAGTCACATCTAAGAGAGAACATTTTGATGAAATTGAAGTGATTTTGAATACAAAATTAAAAATGGAAAATCTTATCCTTCCGCCCTCTTCTAGCTGAAAACAAGGGGATCTGTGATCTGCAGAGCTAATGAAGCTTGGCTTCCAGAAGATTTGTGTCACAGTTACATTTTCTGATGCCTAACAAGATGTGAGTTCTGATCTAAGCTTCTCCTGGTGCTGAGGCTTTTATGACATCTTGCTCCAACATGGAGACTTCTCTGTGGAGAAATGGCTTCAGTTCACTCAGCAGCCTTTTCCTCACAGGAGAACCTACAAAGTTCTCTCTGTTACACCCTGCCAGCTACTTCTATGGAACTTGCTAGAGGTTAGTATCTCTGAAATCACTGTAACTGACTCAAACTTGGCTGAAACTCTCTGTGGGATTTGCAGTTACAAAGCAGAAACCAACATAGACCCATACACACAGAGAGGAAGAGAGACATGCAGGCATAGGAGGAAAAAAGGAAAATATTATACAATCACAGAAATCACATTTTGCTTAGGAACCCAGGGAATAAAGACCAAGTTCTAGATGATTTATTGAATCAACGTACCAGTACATCAGAATGGCTGAACAGTCCACTCCAAATCTGTGACCCTGTCCTGGAACTGGTGTTCTGTTTTTAATAGCTGCTTAAGAGTCTTGGAGTATTAAAGTTCAGACGAATTGGGGAATTACTGCAGGGATTCAGGGGACATACCAATAGAGGTTTACCACTGTCAAATGGAGTCTGTTGCTCCTCCTGGCTTTGCAAATGAAGTTGGTGGATCATCCTGTTCCACCTGCCAACATTTGCATGGGCATGGGCTGCTTCTGGGGCAGTTACTGCTAGAGAGTTTATATTTGCTGAAGCTCACTAAAGCATCTATGTCATTCTCAAGAGAAGTAGAAAATTGACACTGAAATTATTATAGGTCTTAAGGACGCTTGGGATTTTCTTCAGATTTTGCTGTACTTTAGATGTTTCTTCAAATTCTGAACTTTCTATTAAAATTCAGGACATTGCTGTCAATCTGTTTGCCATGTTGCTTTCTAGGCACTCCTCTGAAGTTGTTCCCATTACCCTGCTCCAGTGTGAGAATTGCTCTGACATTGTTTCTTCTTCAACCTCAACATCCAGCATCTTGGTATTGCAGTGCCTGGGTGGACCCTGCCTCCATTGAGCATCCTTGGATCTGCCCCCTGGAGCAGTGTTGTTTGGCCCTAAGGTTCTTCACAGACTTTTTAAGTGATAGCATTTTTGTAAAGAGAGGGTATCTATCTCTCCATACTTACAGAGATTATTGCCTTTCTTTTTATCTCAGTTATGGAAGTGAGCTCAGCCCTATCTTTTCTTGATTTTTTTCTCCCCTGTGAGGAATTCTGATTCCGCCTCTTTTGGGCAGTTCAGCTCTGCAGTCAGTTCAGAATTCTCATAGATGTCCTTGTCTTTAATTTGCTGGTTTTTAATTTGCAAATCCATTCCCTGTAGGACACCAGTAAATTGCCTGTGTATGTCCAGGTACTCACATGGCCCCCTTCACCATAGTAAATGAGTATCTGGATTTGTCCTGATACCCATGGACACTGGACCACTAACCTTCATCTGAACTAGCAGGGAATCTGAGGAATCTCCTACCTTTGCTCTGAGCATCCACTGATTCCCATGCCAAAGACCTCTCTTCAAGTAATTTTCTTCTAAAATGTTTTGTGCTAACAAATCTATATCCAGTCAAACTTCTGAAGTAGACAGACTGCATGGCTCAGTAATTTGTGCTATTTTACAATCTAGGTAGGTCTAAAAGCCAGATTCTGTCACCACTTAAATGTAAATCTGTGTGTCTGAATTCACTTAACAAGTTGGAAGAGACATGAGATAACATCATACACATCTTCTGATGTTACAGATTTTCTTGAGGTGACTTCCGTCCCACTACTGGAGCTGGTTAGAGTTAGCTATTAGCCTGTTACATTCTCTGCATACTTGCCATGACATTCATTTGGGATGGCACAGCCAAATGCTGTAATGCTTCCCCCAAGAATTCTTTATTACTCACTTGGGAACTGGGATCCCCATGTTAGCTTCAGGAACATCCATTGCTGTTCCCTTGTTTCTGCTGAGAAAGGGGTGAGTTTCTCCTTTTTGTTAAACTGAATACAAAAATATTTTCTTCATTAGATATG
Organism: Melanocharis versteri; assembly: GCA_013397845.1. Lineage (NCBI taxonomy): Eukaryota > Metazoa > Chordata > Aves > Passeriformes > Melanocharitidae > Melanocharis > Melanocharis versteri. The sequence continues at coordinate 1,337,728 of VZTG01009991.1, read as the reverse complement.
CTCTGACTGGAACTATTATACCACCTTTATCACCTCATTTACCATGACTCCTACACAGCCATGTGTACAAGCTGATAGGGAATACCAGATTGTATCCTTGTTGGATGAAAAGTATTGGCAAAGAGTTTGAGTCTCAGACATTTAAAGGTATTTAGCCTCCCAAAAATGGAAGAAAGAATCTACTAGTTTTTAGGGCAGGGATCAGACTTCTGCCAAACTCTGTTTGCTTTCAGCAAGTTATTTTACAGGCAGGCAGAAGAAAGGAAGTATTGTGACAGGGGAAGAGGGGAAGAAGAGGATGAGAGGCATCTAGAGTGTATATCTCTACTCTCTGCTAAGGGCAACCCTCGGGCTGGTTTAAAGTCTATATTAACCCAGTCTTCAAATCCCAAGCCTGGCAGCACGGCTGGAGCGTTGCCTCAGGAGTACATCCCGGCGGTGTGCACATCTGCATGCTCCCTGAAGCCTCTGCAGCACCCAGAGACAGGATACGCCATAATCTGGGCTTCAGCAGAGGTTATCCGTGCAGGAGGATGTGAGGTGGTGGAAGAGTGGACAGCAGCGGGGAGGAGTAACAAGGGGAAGGGGAGAGGACCCATTAAACTGTAGAATGCAGGAGGGCCAGGAGCCCCAGCAGAGGCTCCTGTGAAGTTTCTGAATGCGTGGTTCATTTACATGTGTGACTGTAATGATGCTTTGGTGTAGCTGGGGGAGGGAAGGAATGACAGGGGTTTATGTTCTATCTTTATGAAGCCTCTCACTCAGGAGAAATTAATAATAAACAGCAAACACTGAACATTATCCTTAACAGATACCGACTGGTTGAAGCCCAGCAAGGAACTCCTGGGCATAAGGAAGGAGCCCACTACTGTATGCCCAGGGTTTATGTGGCTAGTTCTCATCACTGTGGGGTGAGAGATTTGTCAGATCTCATAAAGCAATGCAATTTAACCTGGTTAGGCAGTGCTTGGGAGATCTCCAAGAAATACCCAGAGTGCTGGGAGAGGACAGTGGAGTATGTCTGCAGATAGCACAATTTTTGGGATGTCTCTGCCTGCCATTAATACCTCTGTTTTTCAGATTAAATGTTGGGGATCCCCTCACAGGATACACACACACAGAGCAAAGGTGTTATCCCTGTTCACATGCCAGAGTAAGTTCTTCTTCACATACCTCTCACTGTTTTGTCTCATTGACAACAGGCCTCCTTCTTCATTGTCTTAATCTTATGAAGTCGTTTTCTTTTGTGTGACGTAGGATTGAGATGCTGACAAATCCTCACTAAGCAATTTACATCGTGCTACCTCAAGCACAAATAGTAATATAAAATAAAAAGAATCAAAACCCATTTTTCTGCTGCAGTTTTTTACAAGGCTTCATTGCAGTCTGCTATGGCCAACTCTCAGATCTAACACCAGAAGCACTCGCATTTAAGTGATGAGCACAAATACACATTAATGTTACATTTTAAAGTGCTTTAGGAAGTAAAGCACTTATTCACAGGTGGAATATTGCTAGTAAATGTCCCTACCAATATCTAAAAGTGCAGCAAGTAGCAAGCATGTAAGCTTTTCCTCTAGTATACCTCTAATCATGGCAAGATCTTGTGGCAGGATGAATAACAGAAATACCATGCAAATGTAAGTAATAATAATAATAACAACAATAATAATAATAATGTCTCTTCTGCATTACTGTCTAGCAGTAGACCCTTCAGTCTTTACAAAGGTAGTTCTCATTTGACAGGATGGAATGAAGACATGGAAAACATTTTGCTTGAGTTCACCCAATCAGTCAAAGCTGAGAGAAAAACCTGTGTCCCAGGGCTCTGATCTGTCAAGTAGGAACAGTGCCTTGAAAGAAAGAGACAAACGGGACAAGAAGTGTTAAATGTTATGAGGTCACTTCTATGGCATAAATAATATTGCTCTAAATCATGAAATCTGATTTACTCCCTGGACAGCTTGATATCAGAAATAATTTTGGCCAATTAAAGATATGTAATTTGGCCAAAAATCCTTAACAGCCATTCATGATCAGTGTCAGTTATGTACACTAGAAAGAATGAGCAGTGGAGGCTGGAGACAAAACTGAATATTGAATTTGGGGAGGAACTGAGACACGTGGTTTCAGGTTGGCAGGGCAGTGAATGTGTATTACATGCAAGTTCAGCAAGGTTACAAAGGCAGCTAGTCCAACAAGAAAGTGTGTTGGAGTAAAACAGTGCAAGAAACCATACACAGATGCTGGAGGTGTTTTGTTTCTTGCAGCAATGAACCAGTTATGATTTATACAGAATGATGAGGGGTAGAGAGGGAAGGTAGGTTAAGAATCTATAGTCTGCTGTTTCAGTTTGCTTTCATGGTAGAAAGCTCAGCAAGCACATGGAAGACACCAGAAATATTCCTCTCATAGAAGCCAAAGGAAAAGCCTCTTACAGGGGCAGGCACTGCATGCAGTCTGGGGAAGCAGAAAGTAATTAACACATACAGAAGTGCGCGTTAGTAAGTTGATAGAGTACTTTCTTCAAAAAACACTGCCTACCAAGACACAGTTTCTTCTTCCCACAGCTGTATTTCCCCTCCCCCTGTTCTCCTATTAAATACAGAGCCATAGAGGAGTGTGCGGCCTCGTCCCCTTGTCACCTGGCACAATCACAGCAGCACATGCAATCACCAAGCCATGCAGACAGAGTCTTGCGCTGTCAGATCTTTCCTGCCTCACCCAAGGACAGCTCTTGTATGATGGATATGTCTGGATTAATTGGATTCTGGGCTGAATTTTAATGTCCAGTAATAACAAGAGCATTTGTGTTTGCCCATCCCTCTTGGTTGTGGTACGGGGTTTGATGATAACAAGTTTCATTAGCTTACTCTGATTAGTTTTTACCCAGGGACATCACTTTGAAACGGATCCTCAATCCTGCTTGGTTTTCCATTTTGTGCTGGGGTAGACCCCAGTAGTTCACAGACCCAAGTGCTCTGTGGCACACGCTGGTGCATGGATGAGAGCAGGAACACCCTGGGAATTCTTACGGAACTTGTACCACAGTCAACGGGTGTATTCAGTGTAGACCTAGGCTGCATCTGTTTACAGCAGAGTTGGCAAGGGAGGTCTGGAATGAGGGCAAGAATGCCTTCAGGATGTGAATGTGCCTTGGATGTTTCTGGAATTTCTTTCTCTTACCAGCAAGGAGTTATTTGTGTTGATTACTTTCTCCTCTCAGCTTGTACTGTAGGAGGATACTGATTCCTCAATTTGAAAAGACTTAGGATCTTGGAGTATCATGATCTCACTCTCTCTTCATTATCTTCCATCTCTATTTTTTTATTTCTCCATTCTGGTGTTATTTGCTGCTGCTTTGAATTCCCTGAGGTGAACACTAACCAGAGGCACAATTAGTAACTGTTCCCTGGGTATCCAGTATGGCAGTAGTTGGAGATATTTCACAAAATATAGTTAAAATATGACCAATTTAATGACATTTCTCTATTACTAATCCTTTTTTTAAAGTCACAAAGAAAAGTTAGGACCTGAGTGGCTCCTCATAGGACAGCGGCATTTGCAAAGATTGCAAGAATGATACCGGCCTTCAGGAAAAGACCTTAAAGCCCCTCTCCAAACTTCACTGGCTTTCCCAGACAGCACCTCCTGTTTATTCTTACTTAGTTCACCCTTGTTCCTCTTTCTCACTTGCAATTTTAACCTCTCTTTGCCCCAAACCTCTGTTCTACAGCTCTGCTTTGAGAGCGGAGTGTGAGAGCTACACTGTAGTGGCTGTGTTTGAATACAGCAGTGCTGACAAGGACGTGAGGAAGGTTTCTGCTGCTTGGTTTCCAGACAGCTCTTGAGAGGACAAGCAGCATGGCATGCCAGCATGTACTGAACAGTACGATAGGTAGGATGAAGTGGCATGTGGATGATACACCTGTATCCTTATTAGAATATGTCTTCCTTTCCCTCTAGATATACATCTCTGGCAGGGAAGTGAAGTCTGAAGGAATGAGGGATTCAAAAGTACATAAACATGTGTAGTCATATAAACATATAGTCACTCACTATTGTCTATGAGTTGTCTAAGTGAGATGTGCTTTATGTCACCTCTACTCAGTTTTTATAGCTGGTGACTTATATGGGTTTCAAAAACCCACTGAATTAACAAAATCATCAATAAGGAAAGATGGAAGGGAATATTTGCCCAATGTTTTTTTAAAAGAACTTCACATTTAATTGTTTTATTTCGTGGTGCAGTGATGACTACAGAAAAAAGTCAGCTCTTTTGACCTGTGTTTTCTGCTTCAAAGAGTAAGTGAGCACATCCTGAACCTGGGACTAAGAATGCCCCAGAGATAGCTTAGGAGAAACTCTGAGTAAGCAAAAAAGAAGTCATGCTACAAGAATAAAAAAGTAAGTAGAGCATTCTAAGTAAGAGCAGTCAAGCTTGGGAAACTTCTGACAGAGCACAAAAAACCACAGGTGGGAGTTCTCAGTAGGCAAGCAAAATGCAGATTGAAGCAAGCAAAATGGTGTCTACCTGTCACCCAGTTCCTGCCCTACGCTGAAACAAAGAGCCACAGTCACATGTGCAACTCAAATCAAGCGTAGCCTTCCTCAGTATCAACCTTCAGACCAGTCTGTGGAGCTGAAAGCCTCCTCTTTTAGGAGGAGTCTCTCGCTCTTTTAGACAACCTCTTTTGCCCCTCCGTTCCTGAGCTGTTGTAGCAGATAGTGTGGCAGGTGCTGTAGGATCAGCAGCAATGGCTTTGCTTTGGCACAAACTTCAGAGATGTATTTATCAATACTACTGCTGCAAAGGAGGATGCTCCTAATTAAAATGAAATAGTAGATTTTGTCTACTACCACTACCCTCTGCTAGCTGGGGAGATCTCCTATGGCAGTCTGACCATAGAGTGGCTACCATGGGTTTGAATTAAGATAAACTGAAGTGAGCTTAGGGGTGTTTGTCTACCGTTTATGAGAGTATTTCTGTGAGTGACAAATCCAAGTTTGCTCAGCAGAGATGCTCTCAAAGTCCAGAACTGCATTTGTGGGGTTGGGGTTGCTGGGCAGAATTGAGATGGATGCAAGAGGTCTGCATTTTAAGGAAGAGACATGGGGAACTGGAGGAAGTGATGCTGCAGGACTCAGATGAAGACAGTGTTGTGCACAGGACTAGCAGGTGCTGCATGTGGCAAGATGTGTGAAGGAGAAAGACTGGAATAGCATGAGAAAGATTAAGACAGGGTTCTAATGCATCTAATCCACACTGGAAGAACAAGCAGTGACTTATACATCTTTCTGCATGGGCAGCAGAGCTATGTGGATGAGTAGGTCTGGGCTAGCAGGGTTTGGGGGTACTGGCAGCAATATGGGTGCTCAGGACTAAGCTAAAGCAGGTGCTGCAGGTGAGAAGAAGCTGCAGAGCTGCACAAAGGAAACCTGCCTGCACTCTGCTTGCCACAGACAGTTGCTATTAATCTTTTCCTTCTCCAAGCGCTGATATTCATATAAATTATGAAGAAAAAAGAGAAGTTCCTCAAATGAAGAGGGAAAGGCTCTGTAGCTTCATATTTAAGGACTTAGATAAAAGAGAACTTGATAAGGATCTGGAAAAGTGACATCTCAATTTTATCCTGCCTGTCACGATGATGAGTGCAAGTGTTGGCTGATTACTTGCTACTGATCCCTCCCTTTCCCTTGTCCTCTGTAAAGTTCCGTTTCTTAGGGGCTCCTTTTCACTGAACAGTTCAGGCTGTTCTTTGTCCTTACAGCCTTGTGATCTCTACTAGCACCAAGCCAGAAATTGCCTCATTTGCTAATAGGTATTCTAGTTAATAATAGCAAGTCCATCCACTGAGGATATTCCTGGCCTGCTTTGCAAGATGGGAATGCTGTTGCAATGGCACAATGCTGGCATACATGTGGGGATGCTTGCACCCATTTGTGTACCTGCAGGTTGCACACAGACTATGCATCCCTGAGAACTTGGGATGTCCCACGACGCTCACCAAGCCGTAATTACAATGGTGGAAAGAGCATGACAATTCCATAGATGGCTGAAAATCTCCTGGGTAGAAAGCCTTGCTGAATTTCCATGCACAGGATTTCTCTCTGCGTGTGTGTGTGTGACTGTTTGGGGATTTGACTATGAAGAATCTAAACCAATTTTCTCAATCAGTCTTTTGATGTTGTTGTTTTAATTATTAATTACATAAGAATAGGTTTTCAAGAAAAGATAGATCAAGCTATCTCCCAAACAGCATTCAAACCAGTCTCCAAAATAAAGATTTTCTGCAGAATAAACTATGGACCTAAAAAGAAAATTACTCATCTATTTTGTCTGTTTCCAGTGTCTTCCAGATGCTTAGTGTGACATTCCTGTTCTGATACCTTGGCACAAATGGAGAGTAACCATTGAAGGCAATGAAGCCAAGCCAGTGGAAGCCCACAGCCATGAACAGGCAGAAGTGAGGAGAGAGCAGGGGCCCTTGGTGCTCTAGTGGACCTGCAGGCAACAGATTCAGATTTAATTAAACTTTAGTAGCTGGATTGAGCAGTAAATAGCAAAAGTTATTTCAGCCTTGGTAGAAGTACAGGCTGCACTGCCAACTGAAAAAAAGAGATCTTGAATAAGCAAACAAGAAGAAGGGTAGCACTGTACCAAAAGGGTAGCACTGAACCAGAAAAGGCTGTTGTCTGTGTGAGAACTATTAGCTGTAGTAATGGACGTGGCATGGGTCCCAATGCCACAGCAGATTTCTGTGCACTGCTGCATATCTCGGGGTTCATGCCCATCCTGGTTCTGCCACAAATGAGACAGAGATGCATGGGTAAACATTTTTTTTTCTTCTAACTTGTGTTTTAACTTTTAGCCCCAACAGATTTTTATTTACTAAACACTCTAAGTATGAAGTCTTTGTTACCCTATTTAATCCTTTTTATTTAATTCAGTCAAGGATATTGGAGAATCACAAATAGGAATGTCAACACATTTCTTTCCTTCCACACTCCAGTATTTAAATAAAAAAACCTCAAAGAAACTCATCATGATCAAGACCCCCACAAAATGGAATGTAAGTTACCCTGCCTTTATCCCTCTTCCCCTACTTCTTCCCTGACACACACTGCTGAGAACAAGAGCCCCAAGTTCCTTTCAGTAAGGATCTGACACAAAAGGAGGTAAGTTTGAATAAAAACTGTGAGAGGAAAGGAGATATGAAATTAAAAATACGGTGTCATATGAAGGCATCCTTTATAAGTGCTAAAGAAGCAAAAAGCAAAACACTTTATCATACCTTGCATTTCCCTGCAAAGTATTTAGAGGGACACAGGAGAGCAACAGTCAGTCTGTTGTAATACATGCATACTTAATCAGTTGCCTCTGTCTTGCCTCCTCCTATAACAGACTGAGGGTCTTGAGACAGACTGCAAGCCTTCCCAGGGAGAGATAAAAAAGAGAACATTGATACAAGAACTTGTTAAGAAAAATGAGTTTCAGGAGAGTGATTTATGTAAAAGATCTTGTAATCGCCCCAGCCCCAATGCTGTCTGACAACAGTGGTTTTCATGAAGGAAGTTAAACACCAGAATGACTGTTGCAAGGTCCTCTCCTTCAGAAGGCTGGGTTAATTAAACAAAGCAAAGCAAAACAACAAACAGCTGGAAGGAGGAGATGAGGTAGTAGCTAATGCTGCCGACTGCTACATTCCAGAGGCACGTGCCGTCTGGGAGCCACAAAGCTGCAGCGCGTTGTGCAACATGGCACTTAGTCATCCAAAGTTTCTGCTCCTGCGTCAGACGGCCCTACTGCCTGGCATGTTGAGCAATCCATTCTCAGATCCAGCACTGTTGTTTTGAGGAGAGCTACAGGTGAGGTGGCAAGTTTCCCATTCTCAAATGTGCGAGTATTGCTTTATCCTGGAGGTCCACAATTACCTTACAGCTTATGGAATTTCACATAGAGCACATTAGCGCAGGAGCATCTGGATTTGTCTTTGAGGACCAACCTCCAGATGCATTTGAATTTCAGTTTGGTAAGATGGTACAATTTAATTTTTTTCTTTCTTCTTGACTGTATTCTCCATTTTCTTCCATTATTAACAATTCTTCATCTTACTTTTCATTGGAGTACTCCTCAGATTGATGTAAAAGCCTTAACTTAATGAGTTGCCAAGGCAGAATTAGGATGCCCAAACCCCATTTTAACACTTCCCATCCACCTCTGGTACTTCCATCACACTGTTCCTTTCCTTTTTTTGTTTTGCTCTTTGAAGGTTTTTCTTCCTATGAATCTCCCATTGGTCATAAACGTCACATAGCTAGAAAGACAGAGGATTTTTATTTCATCTGAGGTCAAACAGTAAATGTAAGTGCTATTCCCTTGATCTTTTTGAGAAGCAGAGGCTGCCACAGTCTTTCTGAGCCATTAGAAGCAAGAGAAAGGCTGAGGAAGGTGAACAAAATGCTGGCATCTCCTAATTTCATCCTGACACTTGGAGCTCTCAGTACCAGTTGTAACAAAGTCACTGGTTCTAGTTCCTTGCAGACAAAAGCAGCCAGGCTGTAGATGTCTAGTGACAAAAATCCACAGCACTTTTATTCTGTGTGCACTGCAGGCAGCAAAACCCTTTCCAACAAACTTGGAGCCTCTAGCAAAAGAGCAAAAGAACAGAAGCCAGAAGTAGAAAATGTCACAGAAAGAGAGCAAAGGAAAGCAAGAATATTACACAAATCTTAATTACTGTAGAAATAAAGTGTGATAACTCAAACTCAATGACCCTGGAAAGCAAGCCAAGCTGTCCGCAGGAGAGAGTGAGGATTACAAAATACAGATAGGCTGAGGAACAGCAATAAAGAATGCAACAAATGCTTTGGGTTTAGAATCTCCCAGAAAACAAATGGAAGAAAGGCACAGACTTACAAATGCACAAACTCCTCCCTCCCCAACCGTAACACCTCAGCAGCCCACAGTTAAGGAACCTGTCTATTCCTAGGCATTCACAGAATTTTGTTCAGAGCGCTTAGCACATGAAGAGATCAACCTGTTGAGTTGGATTTAGACGGCCTGCATCTTTCATATCTATACAGAGACTATGAAATTTTGGGTACTATATAAAAGAGAAAAAACCCCAACTCCATAGAGATTCAAAACACCATCACTCCTTCTCCACTTGCTGGCATCTCACTGGCACCTCCTGGCCTCAGCTGGGGTTTAGCTTCTAAAAGTTGTGTCAGTCTAGTTGCAGACATACCTTCAGAGGTTTAAGAGTTCAGCTCTGGATTATGGAGAAGAGGGTGATAGGAAAGGTCACAAATAATTCTCTCTTCCATTTTAAGGATCATGACAGAAAATTTCAGGCTATGACACTGAACAGTTGGGTAAGGAACATCAAAGAATATCCTTCCAGCCTCTAATATCTTATCCATTCCAGCTAGCCACTGTTAGATTTCCAAAATCAATGTAATACGGAGCTGCACACAGATGTGAAAGTTCAATTCACCCTTAGTCTCTTTGCTATTTAATATTCCTAAGGAAAATCAGGCATGCATTTCCTTTCTGCACGGCCCTCAGCAGTGCCCAGCCCCACAGGTCATCCCCAGAGCATCCCTTTGACACAACCAGGCAACACCACCTACTCCAAGCACGTTCTCAAGGTGCCCATGACCATTCCAATGGACTCTACTTCTCTTCCTCTATGATCCCACTTCTATGGTCTGCTAGAGGCTTTGGTTTGCACTTCACAGGGGCTCTTACACAGCAGTGCAATTAAATTTCCATGAGTTTCCAATAGTTGTGTGAACTTCATCAGGGAGATTCTTGGCATTCCCACCTTCCACTGAAGCAGTAGCTGAAGCAGTTAAGAAATTCTCTCCCTCTATACCCCGCAATAAAAAGGTTTTTCAGAAGCACTATTCCCCTTAGAAAAAAGACTTTGTGAATTAAGGAGTTCAGAGAATATGTAATTGGAAACAGTTCCATCAAATAACGGCTGTAGACTGGAATTCCCCTCTTGCCCTGAGGGACATAGTACTTTTTTTTCCAACCCAGAAGAATATGAATTTCCATTTACAGAATCCTTTTTCTTTCTGAGCACTCAGACTGACCATTATTTGCCACTGAGACACAGCTGCGTCTGGGACAGAAGGCAGCAGTTCCCTGTAATCAGAATTACCATTTATTCCACAAAATCTGTTGTACAGGTGTTGGGCTGGTGAACTGAGACCAGGCCGTTACTGGTGCCCTGGTGATTTTTGTTAACCAAATGGAGTTTGACAGAAGACTCCAAGTTTAGACACGCAAGCACGGAACAAAAATAACAACAACAAAAATCCACTCAGTCTTACCAGGAGTTCGAGTGGCTTGAGCATTCCATCTTGCTGGAGGCACTGAGCCTCACAGCACCATGCCATGGCTCGGGTGCAGTGGTGCCTCAGAAGGAAGGATACCACTTACTGCAGCATCCCCTTCAGTGTCTGTTGGAAGTCTTGAGTCTAGTTGTGTGCCCAGAGTGATTCACTTATAACAGCCAAGGAAGCTTCTTCACCTGTGGGCCCACTGCGTGTTGCTAAACAGACCTTTCCAACTCTGTGAAGGAGGCCTAACCACTCCAGTGAAAACTTGTCGCAGTCTGTCTGTTTTGGAGTCAGTCTGAATATGACCTTGCTGTGAATTTTGTCATTCTAAACACAGGGATCTCACTCCAGTTCTTTCCAAAGGAGAGAAGCATGCCTTTGAACGTGTCATGGATACAACACAAGTAATGCCCAGTCTTATTCCTAAAACATTTCCAAGTGCCAGTCTTGAACTAGATGAGCCTCAACCTGTTCCCGCATTTTTTCTTACATGAAGGCTACTCATGCTGCAATTTCCACTGATGAAAGGAAACAAAGCTATCAAACACAAATGAAAGTGTAATTTCCCTTTTTCTAATCCAGTCAGCTGCAACAACGTAGTCAGAAGTGCAGAAAGGCTAGCGCAAAGTGATGAAGAATCACACAGAGGCTTATGGAGGTCTAAAAGCAGTAGAATGGCATACTCTTGTGGGAGCTCACAAAATCCAGCCTGTATGCTTGCTTTAGGACAGCGAAATAATTTTAAGGAAACCAGACATCTTTCAAGGAATGTTGGTTTCTGAGGACTTGCTGCAGTCATGTGTGGTATCCTTAGCTTAACTGCAATCTACAGTCAATCTACAGGACAGCTCTTAGTTCCTATCCAAAATGGCTTACTGATCTGAGCATTTATTTGCAAAGAGAGTTCTGTTCAAAGGCAAAGAAACTGTCTTCTCAGGGGCTCACGGTGGAGCAGCACATCTCAGATTTGGAATCTGAACAGCAGTGTTCCCATCTGCTCTGAAAGACTTTAAAAGGCTCAGTCTTCCAAAGTCACCAGGACGTTTCAGGTGCTCAGTTTTCATTACCACTCATGCAAAAAGAGCAGTTAGATCTTCCCAGAATGACTTAAATCCTTAAATAGTCTTCCAGTATATTTTGCAAGAGAGAGTGTTTAGATATTCCTGGCTCAAGGCTCCTCCTCACACAGCTCTGCAGCATACTGACTGCCAGATCCCACCTAAGAGATGGGTAGGCATCAGTGGCACTCCCTCTATTTTTCTCTCCCCACTACCTGCCTCATAAAGCACTTAGGGGATTAATGGGAGTATTTTAAAGGTTGCCTATTGTTCTTATTGCAAACAGCTGCTCTACCTTAATGTTATGAAATATGTTAGTAGTGCCACAGAGGATGAAGTAGCTTCACTGCTTTCTTTGCCCGGCTATGTCCCTCACACCGGTTGAAGACACTTAAGTTTAGCATCCAGGCATTAATTTTTATCTCTTTCACATCTTCTCCAGCAATCAGGTTTCCAACACCTCCCCTCCCCAATACAAATGCAATCACATTTGTACCCATGGTCACCACTACCGCATGAGGGAAACCATGCTGTGCCCCAGATCAGCGAATAGTTTTCCAGCATCTTTCCCACAGCTACGGCATGGGAGCAGACAGCAGAATGCCAGCAGATGGGATGGGTGGGGGAGAGGAGGTGAGTGTCTTCACAGGCAATTCTGAATTGTACTAACACCCTTTTACAGGAAAGTAGACTTCATTTCTCAGGTGAAGTTCAGCCACCCTAAGCCAGGCTGGATCATGATGCTAAATGAGGGAGAAAACACTGCACTCAGTCTGTGATGATGGGATTGTGCTACCAGAACAACAGCATCTAGTGGCTAGCCTCCAAGAAGATAAGTTAGAATTCAGAATCCCTTTCCACTGAGCACAAGCATAAGTTCTTGTAATTTCCCTCTGGCAACATTTGAGAATATTTATGAACACTAAAACTAGCTAAGAAACCACCCACACATTTTCAATGTATGATAAGATCTCATGAGAACCTGTATCTTTCAATAAAATGTGATGCTTAAGAATCAGCAAACTGTTTTTTGTTCCTAGATCATTCATTGGAAGGTCATTAAAAAAAGTTAACCAACATTTAAAAGTCTTTTAATGTTCCTTTTGAGCCAAACAAGCACTTCTTGTCAGGAGGTTGTTTGGATTCTAGCAATTTTTGACTAGTTGTTGTTTAATGACTTGTCATTTAGACAAAGGCCTGAATGCTTTGACTTCTTTTGCTTCACCCAGAAGCGATATGGGTCATGGCATCTTTGGAGCAAGCTGTCAGAAAGCAACTCAACAATTTTGCCTCTAATTGGACCCATTAACAGAGCAAGGAAACTTCCTACTCATTATTCCAAGAATAGCAACAATGCCTTTTGAAAGAGGATTAGCAGAGTATTCAAGTGTGCCAGTACTCCTCAACTCTGAAAGCTCCTCCATTGATGCCAAGCAGCAAGATTAGTCTGCAGGAGGAGGGAGCCTGCACAGCACTGGTGTTGTGGTGTTCAGCGTGGATGACATAAGTTGCAATGGGGTGAAAACTCATAGCTATTCTATGCGAGCAAGCACAGTTATAGCAATTCCTACTGGGAGGCTCAGCAGAAGAATTCCCATCTGCAAAAGCTAGAAAATTCCTCGAACCTAAAACCAAAGACAAGGCAAAATACTAGAACAACCTGGAAGGAGGGAAAAAGGCTGCTTTCCATTCTCTGTGCGTGGTACAGCCCGTCGCTTTTGTGTTCCGTCCTCATACTGTAAGTTCCACATAAAGGAATACGTGTTGGGATCAAGCACAGAAGAGGATAAACCTTATTATTTGAGGGCTGTATTTTGTTTGTGTGAGTTGTTTTATAAGGGGAAAATGTCTCAAATGCTTATCTGGAAATTTGTTGGTATTTGTTCCTGTTGGCTGGCTGAGTTTTCCATTTTGCTGGCTCTCCCTTTTATTTTTCCTTTCGCTTGCAGTAGCTATTAGTGAGGATCAGTTAGTAAAAGAGATTTGGTGTTGCCTGTTAGGGCATGCTGCAACTTTTCAGTTTGATCATTTTATTGTATCAACCCAAATTAAGTATCTTACTTATGCCACACTTCCTGCCTCTTGATATACTTTCTGCCTGAATGGAAGCAGGCAAGGTGTGAGGACTCAAAGCGTGTTAGTGTGTGCCTTGGGAAAGGTAACGTTTTTAATGATCCCATGAAATAGACTCAAGTTCTAGACAAATCCTTTATCTCTAGTTTTCTTTGAGTGTATGTGCCATCTGCTTTTTGCAGTATAGTAGAATAGATGGAGAATGTTTGGTTTAAGTAAGCTTGGAAACTGGAGGAAATAACCCTAATGACACCTACACATTCTCACAGAGATCCTCTTTTATCTCAATCAGGAAAAGGTTCTTTCTCCATAAGAAGACATCAGGGGCTCCACTTCTCTACTCTCAACCTACAAGCAGATGTTTAGCCTTGTGCTCTGCCCATTTGTGTGCTGCTGCAAGAATTCCATGAGCTTTTGTGGTGATTCCAACAGAAGGGTATTGCTTACTTGGTGTGCTGAGTAATCACTTGAGGTTCTCACTGCGTTATTGAGGTTTTCTGTTGTCTCCTGGAAAGGAGGAGACTGGTTAAAAGTCAGCGAAGCTGGCCTGTTAGTAACAACTGAGCAGCACAGGTCAGCTCCATTCCTGTTCCTCTGGTTTATTAATGATGTGAACCATTTCATTCCAGTTCATTCTGTGCCGCCTTTGGTACTTGCAATGAATGGCTTGCTCTGCTCAGCCTGTAAGCCCATGCTTACACTGCTCAGGTTCAAGGCCTTTTAGTGGTTATGTGAGCTCATCTGCTATCCCACTGACAGGTTACATAGCATCTGCAGCCCTGTCAGAGCAAGGATAATGCTTAATCCACACAGACACAGCATAATGCTTTTGAGACAGACATACTCTGCTTGGACCACAGTTCCGGTTATGTAGCAGAGCACCAGGATTCAGATGCCATTCTTGTCACAGAGAGGTGCCCAGCTCTGTTCCCTGTGCCGACTCTCCAGTAAAGGAACTTACTTTAGGGAGATCTTTAGGAGAGCTACTGGGCAGAAGTGACTTGCACGCTGTTCTATGCGAAGTTTATTCCTTATTTAAAGAGTCTTTTTGGTCTGCAAAGTATCACAAATCAGGGCAGGGGAAGGAGTATGGGAGGGCTAGATTTGACAACTACAAGCTTTAGCAGTTAAGTGTATGTTGTTTCTGTCTTTGAATCAGCACACAGCTTTTTCACCCCCCAACTTGTTGAATTCTTTGTTCTGGTTTCTTTCTCTCCTGTGAAACGAATTCTTTTGGCTTCTGTTCAATATGGTGTTAAGTGCCTACTTAATTCTTTGCAGTAGTTTAAGTTGCTGAATAGAGAGGAAGCTTGGGCTATTGCTTAGAAACCAGGACTGAGGTGTTAGAATGGTGGGAGCTTCACACTACAGACAGGCTTGCCGTGTGACAGCGGGCAAATTGCATTGCCTGGTTTCATTTCAGCATCCCCCTGTGTGCACAGATGAGTGCTACTCATTCCCCTTGCAGGGGGCAGCACAAGGTGTCTGCCAGTGGGGTTTGTGGAGGGCTTTGAGAACGTTGCCTTCGAAAGATGAACATTGTCACTGCAGTGAGCGCTGGATGGCTGGACACGTTTGACAGCACTCTGTGGAGCAAAGAAATGAGTGGGACTGTGCTTTGTAACAAAGGGGAGACAGTTGCTGAGACAGCTTTTGAAGCTCAATTCTATATATAGTTTTAAAATACTTTAATTTAGACACAATACAAGGTGCCACAACTTCAGAAATTAGAGTAGGGGCTGAATCAGGCAGACATACTGGAACATTCCTAGTGCTGTCCCAAAGCCAGCACTAAAATTCGGAACTTGGGAGCCTCAGATGGAGAGAATCATATACTACGCTTAACAACTCCATTTTCTCTTTGAGTCAGTTTAGGTGGAGCAGTTTGACTTACAAACACTGTTTGGTGAGACAGCTCTCAGGAGGGCAGTTTTAAATTGCTTACACATAATTCCTATTTCTCCAGCGGCTCAAAGCAACAAACATAGGTGACAAAACAACTTCCTCTCCCAACAGTGGAAGATGGAGCCCGTAAAGAGGGAAGACTTCTAAGAGAAAGGCCAAGGAAAACAAAAACAGAGAGAGCATTTTACTAGTCTCTGACAAAGATTGATATTATTTTTGGTATATTTTATGTTATGATGATTATATCTGTAGAGATGTATGACACTCCAAATGCAATGGCACAATTTTCCAGGGAGAATACTAAGTAAAAATGTGGAGGCTGAAATTCAGATCTAGCTTAGCATTTTTTGCAGGTAAGTTCTTTGGATTTAGAGCTCATTTGGGAAGGGAGAGAGGCATAGGTTCAAGTTCCCACAGATTCAGAGGAAAGGTTTTCCTCTTCAGTCACTCAGAATCAGGTGGAAGAGGAACACAGCTCACTCAGTTTTCCACATGCCATATCAACAATCGGAAAAGCCTGTTATGCAGGTCATTTATACAGCAATCAGAGGTCTCCTTTTGGCCTTCTGGCACACTCGTGAAAGGATGATGCAAGACAAGCTATGAGATAACTAGACATAGAGATCATTCCTGCTGCTCTTTTCCTTTCAAATGGAATTTAGCTCTCCTGAGAAGTTCAGAGTTGACATCACTGAGGTCTGAGATCTCCTGTTTACCTCAGAAAACAAGTATAGCACAGGCTGTGGTGGCTCAGGCTTCCATGGAGTGCCTCAGCAAATCATCATCACCCCTCACCCAAAGGGATGTGCCACAGGAGCATGGGGCTGTGTTCCTGCATCCACCACCACTTCCCTCTTTCAAAGTGTCTTCAGCCCAAGAATCAAAGGTCTTCCAGACACTCCTATGTAATGCTCCTGCCACCCACATGAGGTTCACTGATCTCAGCGAGGAAGTGGGGCAGCTACTTCTTTTTTTTTTCCTGAAAGTGAAGTACCCACCACCTGCTGCTGCCGACTGTGCCTGCTCTCAGCATCAACTTAGTGGGACACAGTAAGTCAGGTAGGACTGTAATACTGGCACACAGACTGAAGAGAGATTAAGTGGGATAATTGACACCTCTCTTGCTGTTGTTTCAGTCTTTTTGTGGCTCATGCCGGATGAGACTGGCTCAGTTGATCGGAGCATGGTGTTAATAACACCAAGGTTATGGGCTCAATCCTCATATGGGCCATTCACTTAAGAGCTGAACTTGACAATCCTTGTGGATCCCTTCCAACTCAGAGTATTCTATGATCTGGAAATAAATATTAGGTATTGTGCATTATATGTGAGCCATGACTTCTTCAGAACTGTATGCCTTGCACACATAATCTCTCTCTAAACCCATGCTCAAGAAGCATTCAGGATGAAATCACTAGGGGCTCTTAAGATCAGGCTGTCGATTCTGCCACCCACAGTAAAATATTCCCATTTGGAAGTGTTTAGTTACAAATGTAAAAAGACTGAAGACAGGGAGGACAACATAGACATTGCTATGAGAGGCTGCTGTGTGAGAAGCCATATTGTTCACTGATTCTCCCACTTGCAATGGCAATAAATGACATTTCTCATGCTACAGACAGAAGAATAAATCTCTTCATAAGTAAGAAGAGCCTTCATTTGGATGAAGATAGTTAGCATTTGAGTCAGGACAACCCTTAAGAGCTGAATTGGCTAGGATTCACTGCATGAGACTTGAAATCAGATTATATACAAACTCAGTGGAAATACTGTTTTAGTGGGAGCTGGAGGAGATCCCAGATGAATAACAATCAGATTCCCTTTCAACCCTTGCTCTTGGACAGCTGCTTCATTTGTATGTGCTGGGAAAGATTAAAAAATTTGGAAACAGTATTCATATGGTGCCTTATCACAGTTCTGGGGCATTCTCTGTCCTTCTCACTGCACAGAGGTGCTAGCAGTTTAGTAAGAGCAAGGCTTGGTATTCAGGAGTGTGATGTTAAAGGATTGTGTATAGCCAGCCAGGGTACATTCTGTTTCAATCAAACCTGTTCTGCCTTGGAAAAACTTAAAGGACAAAGGATGATTAGATGTAGAATTGATGCCTACACAAGCAAGTAGGTGGTCAAAGACACTGCAAGCTTTATTTACCCTTCTTTAGCTGGCATATTGACAGCAGTTATTATGTGTTTCCTCTGAAAAGAGTAAGAATTCCATACAGGCCTCCAAACTCCTCCCTTATATTCTGTACCTTGGACTCTACATTGAGGTCTTGCTGTGTGTCATGGGAAACTTTCCAATCCTCTGGAGTCCTTCCAGTTTTTTTGCTAATGGGGAATCTCTCGGTACATGTATGTTCTCCTTACGTTTTATTTATGGGGTAACTTCTAATATGGTTAACCTTTGCTAGAATCTCTGATCCTGTGAAAAGCCGACTGCTCCAGGCATCACCTTAACAATGGTACCTGAAACATGCCATGGAGTCATGGCCAACAGGTACACCCCATGGCTGAAGCAGCAAAAAACCTCTATTTTTTTCTCTACTGATGCCTTTTCTACAATTCAGCACCATTTTGCAAAGAGACTTGAGCTGTCCTATGGCAGTAATCACTATGAGATCTCAATAAATGCTAAAAAAGTGTGGTCCATTGAAGTGCAGCCTAACCACTAGACTCCAATCTGTAATGCAACCTGTTCTACAAGATGGGAAATTCTGTCTCCATCCAACTGTTTGGAAGTGAGCATGGGAACAGAATCCAAGTCCTGCTATCATAAGACCTAATGAGACAGACTCTTCTACTTAAGTTATTTCAAGAGCATAACTTTGGCAAGGAAAAATATTGCTATTCTAAGACCTTGCAGGTTCCAAAATAACATCCTGCTGGAGCACCCTAATGTACTCTTCCTCTGAGCCTTGTTTGTGCTGGGTCAAAAGTAACAATATGGTCTTCACTGCCTTAGTACTGTATTAGTGTAGAGACACAAGAATAACGTTGTTATGGCAGTGGTTGTTCTTAGAGATAAAGGAATTAAAGTACCTAGTTATGAGGACATAGAAACAGGGTCTGAAATGTCTTATGTATTCCAGTTATTCTGGTAAATTACTTTGAAAAAAAATAGATGGTGGTCTTCAACAAGCCTAAAAGGGTGGGAGAATTTGATTGTTCTGCAGGAAGGTACAAAGCCCGATGATCCCAAGCTGGGCAGGGGTGTTGATCTGCTGGAGGGCAGGAAGGCTCTGCAGAGCCATCTGGACAGGCTGGATCAGTGGGCCAAGACCAATGGTGTGAGGTTCAAGAAGGCAAGGTGCTGTGTCCTCTCCTTGGGTAACAGCAACCCCTTGCAGTGCTACAAGCCAGGGGAAGAGTGGCTGGAAAGCTGCCCCTCGGAAAAGGTCCTGGGGACGCTGGTCAACAGCAGCTGAACATGAGCCAGCGTGTTCCCAGGTGGCCAAGAGGTTTATTTTTTATTAAAACTTTTTTTTGATGAGGTTGTTTTTCATGCAAGAAGCTTCACTGTCTCTTCACAACACCTTTTGTGTGGCTCTGGGATCTCTTCATGCACTACACACTTTTTATACCACACATCTGCTGCCAAAAGGGGAATTCCCCCCACCACACAGCTTCCAAGGTTAAACTAGAGTCTAGGCAGAATGTGTTCACCACAAGAATCAAGATTTCGACAGCTCTAAGTGCTAAAATAACCACAGATGCAGATACAGCCACTGCTGTTGCCTCTTCCCAAGATGGGAAGTATTGTCACATCCCAGCGTGCAGGGTCTGGAACCATCGCTGATGTAGCTTCACAGCTGAAGTGTGAAAGCACAAATAGCACCGCCAGCTTATGCCAAGCCACATGGTGTCAGCTTATGCTACAGCCCTGCTGCCACCAGGGTACTGAAGCAAACTCGTTAAATCTCAGTTGCTAGAGGAGATTGCCCAGCTGCAAGTACCACAAAGTTCAAAAAGTCTGCATCAGCCATCTTGTTTCAGGAGCAGAAACATAATCAATCCCACAGCTCCTCACCCTGAATTCCAGTAATTGTTTATGAAACTCTCCTGAAATACCTCTGCAGAAATCAGGCTCTTGCAATAGAGGAAAATCTCTTATGTTTATGTTTCCAGAACCACACCTTATATGTATTTTTTCTCTCCAAATCCGAAGGGCTCCAGCACATGGTGGGAAGTTCCAAGCTTCATTAAGTAGAGACCAGTAGTGGTTTTGTAAGTGGAATGCTTTAGCAAGTTAAGAGTCTCCACAAGGCACAGATTAGCTGGAATAAGGCACTACAAAGATAACCAGTAGTACAGACAGGCATAACTAGCTCGTTTAGTTCCAGGTGAGCCGTACATACGGTTGCAGGTGCAGGCTGTGTAGGTTGCTATAGTCATCACTGACCGAAGCACTGCTCCTTTGGCCAGGTTAGCTGACATTGATATCTTGTTCTGAGACAGGGCATGGATGAACAATTACTGTACGCAAGGTTAAGAAGAGATGCCTTCTCCATTTTTGTGGTGATTTTTTCCCCGTGCTGCTGCACCAGAGAGAGTATAAAATAATCCAACTCCTGGGACTAAGACTAACCTAAACTGTCATTGTCTTGATAAATTGACTTGACAGAACACTGTATGTCCTACTAGTTATAAATCTCAGGAATTATTGAACAGTTAAGATGGGCAAAGGGAACAACTTTCATACATTTTCCAAATCTTAGAACACCTCATTAATTCCATCTGTTCTTCTGCAACTTTAGCAAGGTCAGGATTTTATGAAGCCCCAAGAAACTGTGAAATCTCCTCTTAACTAAAACCCAAGTATCTGTGATGGTCATGTGCTGAGCATTCAAGTTGCATCCTCTCCCCATTTGCATTGGTGCCAAATGGTACTTTCTTTCCAGGGCAATTACTTATGCAAATACAGCTGCTCTTGGTGTCAGCCAGCTGCTGTGTCCACAAGCAGCCACGAGCACTGCCTGCTTTCCATATGTCAAGGCCCTGGTGGAAGCATGTGGGTGTGTGTGGAAGGGAAATGGGCAATTAAATTTCCCCTGAAGCAGTGGTGACTATCGCTATCTGTCCCTTGAGGCATTAGAGTCAGCTCTGCAACTGGGCCTGCACTTCTCCTCTGCTCTTCTCTTTCTCACAACAGAAGCAACGCAGCTCTCCATCATCAGGGAACAGCACAATTTAGCCTTGGGTATGCCAGCAAGCAGCCTATGTCCAGTTCTGCATTCCTAATTCTCCTTGTGGTCCTTCCCTGTTAGGAAATCCCTCCACTTTCTGTTTTGGGGTCACTGATGGAGCAGCCCCAGATACCTGTAGGTGTGGTAGTAACTGGGTTTCCAGAGCCAAGGTCCCAAAACAGAGCTCTAAAGCCTTCTGCAAGCCAAGCCCTGATCTTCCTCACTGCATTCAGTTGCACTCCTTGTTAGAGTTTTGTGTCAAGCCTCAACAGCGGAGCCGGGGCAGCTCAGCACTTGGCAGCAGGACTTACTGCACAGAACAATCCTGAAAAACCTTGGTGAGTGCGCAGAATAACATCCCCACTGACATTTAGTGCATCAGCCCAACACGGTAGGAAGGAGCTTTTTCAGCTTGTCTTTAGTCGCTGGTGCAATTCACTGTCACGCTGCGCCGGTGTCCGGCGGGGAGCACAGAGCTGCCGGCGGGGGCACAGAGCGGCAGGGGTGCCAGCAGCACATCTGGCCGTGCAGGGCCAGCCAGGGACAGGTCTGCAGAGACAGTGCTGCCAAGGGGCACACAGAGCTCAGACGTGAGCCGTGGATGCGGCTAATTTGCATGCTTATGAGATTCTGCATTACTGAACAGAACTCCTTCATTTACTTTTGTGTCATTCTCCAATGCTAAGGACACTTTGATTTTAGCCTCTGGAAAATTCCAGGGCTTTCTTCCTGTACTAAGGGGTTAAGCATGGTGAGAAGCCAGTGAAAAGTGTAAGCTTGATTAAAAACAGATCAAATACTCAGTCATAATAAAAATCCTTTTACTGAGTCCGATTCTGACATTTATTCAAAAAGTAAAAATAATTTATTCTTACTGAGGAAGAGACCTAAATTCCGTTTATATCTCAGAGTCCCAGTAATTATGAAAGGGGTTGCCAATTCCACCAACACAAGCCTTCGCTTTTTTTTAGTGTTCATACGTATTGGCCCAAAATAGGAGAGAAGAAAAAAGGTGTTTGCTCAGCTAGCAGAGCATTCAGGCACAGTGCTGGTTCTGGATCTCTTTACAAGGACCACATACTCATTGGTATGAGGCTGACAACCTGTAATTATTATATGAAGAACTGGAAGGGATTTGGAGAATGCTTATCAGTGAGCTTTTGCCAGCTATTTCTGTTTTATGTAGTTATAAATCTATTATTCGGACAAAGAAGAAAGGGCCTTTGCATGGTACAAAATAGAAGAGGTACGAAAAGAGGTTTCAAACTACACAAGATCACTATCAACATGCATTAACTGACATGTAATTATTCCATTACACATATAACCTTTAAAAAAATTATGATATTGAAGATAGTTGGAAGTCAGGGATGCTGTCTTGGAAAAGGTCACATGTTATCTTGGAAACATAGCCTTCTATTAAGAAATTAATTGACACAGTTTCTGTTTATGGTAATTATTTAACTGAAAATATTTCAGGAACTTACACAAACTCCCCCTCACATGCTTTGGATTCATAGCAGCTTCCTAGTTGTGATACCTGAGGTATAGTTTTGGCTACAACTTACGAGACCTCTGCTCACTGCAGTGAGTGCTGCGTGTGTCACCAGAGGATTCCCTCCACATGACCAGATGTGCACACACGCTCAGAATATCAGACTGCTCTTTTATACAGCAGCTGCTTTTCCTAAGTGCCACTACTCAGCCTATTAGCAAGCCAAAGAAAATGATGTTGTGGCTTGTCTAGCACAAAAAGTCATCAACTGTTTTCACCACTGACAGAGCATCTGAACAAGGCTGAAGGTGTGCATTGGCCTGCATAGTCCAACGTACCGTGTTTTCTCCTCCCATGGCCACTTTGGCCTCTTCCTTTTTGTGCTTACAGGCACCAATCCAACTACCAGACAGCCATGTTCTATGTGGCTGATGCTCCTCTAGAACAGAGAAACCCAATTTAAATGGAGTGAATGGACTCCCGATTGACATGTGATTCAACAATATTTCAGGAGAGGCAGGCCCTCAATCCCTCTAGCAGCTAATGACAAACTCTCTTCTTCCCAGGAAGTTTTTTCCTGAAAATTGATTATCAAGAGCCATCATCTCTCTCATCCCTGTCCCTACTGTCCCTTAGGAAAGAATAGCAAGAAAATAAACTTCTGAGTGAATCACTTCTGCTGGGCACATAGGGGAGCATGAGAAGCATCCCCCATAAGCTCAAAGAGTATTCCACCCACAAGTAATTCTGCAAGAGACACCAACACAGCAACATCAGAGATACGAGCCCCCCGCTACAGAGAGCTTTTAGACATGCTAACTTTTCCCAGGCCGTCCAGGTGTCCCAAACTGGAATGTTTTGTTCTGTCCAACTTAAGTGCTATTTCCAAATCCCTTCAAGCTGTTATCTTTTATGAAGGCACTGCATGTGCATGCAATACGTAATGTTTAACTACTTTAAGGGTCTGACTTTGTACAGTAGATATTTGATCTTAAGTTTCCTCCTATGGACAATTTCTCTCATGTAGACTGTCTCTGGTTATAACAGAATTAGTCCACAGATAATTGAGAGTGAGTTTATCCTCCTTAGTTCACCTTGAGTAAGTTATTTCATCCCATCTTAGCTGAAGCATCAAGAGCCACAAAACTGCACAAAGTAATGCCCCACCTAGCATGAGAAATGCTGAAAGTAGGTCCAAAACCTGGCACCAGACTTTGCTTCTGGATGTCACAAGGACATATCAGTCAGACTGGACACAGAAGCCAGTATGGACTCTCCCCCCTGCAGCTGATTCCTGAGCACATCCCATTCCTTTTCCCACTCTCGCCCATTTTGGGTTAGCCCAACCATGCCTAGTAGACTTAACAAAGAGATGAGATTTCCTTCAAGTGTTTCTGGGTAACAAAGTGGACTTGTCAGCAGCAATTTTCACTGCATACAGTGAATTCACAGGTGACATCTTTCTGTCAAGCAGCCTGCCACCAAAAGACAACCATGTGTTTAGGTCCGTGGCAGAGGAACAGACCCTGCTCAGCCGGAACATGAGGCCACAGTTCATTTTCACCACCTCCCAGACACATTGCTGACTCTGATCCTAAGCCCAAAACTGCCACCTTACATTAAAGAGGGTCCATCACTACATGCTCAGACCCTCTTTGTACACATCCACACGCATTTGTCAACTGGTCATGTTCTTCATACTGAAATCAGTGCAAAACACCACAATTTCTTTCCAAAATCCATACACCCACCTGCCAGTCATGCCCACATTTTGCCCCAAGAATTTCTTCAAGGTAAAAGTGAAGATGTACAGGAGAAATGCCTGCCACTTATATGGACTAAAGTAAGCTGAGAAACCAACTGTTCAGGAAGATATGGCACTAATCTCCCCATCCCTAGAAGCAGATGGTGATAAATGAATGGCACATTTGACATATCTGTTGTAGTCACCCAACGAGTTAACCAAAAAAAGATCAGATCACAGCAGCACTGGCTCAGACCTTCTTCCTCCAACACAGGAAATTCCATTTCCCCAGCACGGTGCCTTGTGCTTATCCTTCCAAGCTGTGCTGTTCTGAAAACCTCACAATAGCTCAGAGACACACATTTGCGTCAGAGTGTCACATTGGATTGCCACTTTCCAAACAGTAGTGTATGCATATGGTATTTTATACTAGCAAGGGCAATTTGTTTTAAGATGTTTCATAGGGTCTCTAAAATCGACATATTCTAGTGAGAAACTGTAAATACTCTGGCAATGGGAATCCCATCTTCATCCAATCCCCAAGCACTAAAAAAAGAAATTTATTGTAATGGTTTGCAAAGGATGCATGACTTAAAATGAATTTTTGTACCAAGAAAGAAGATGATGATTAAGCAGGTGCTAAGTAAGTTTTAGAGGATGAGCGCTGATCTTTCGATAATAAAATTTATAGAGAAACATCATGGAAGAAGAGATTTTCCCTAACACTCATGAGATGATCAAGGCAAGCCATGTTCCAGACTGCAAAACATATTTGATTTTTCATTTTTGGCAGGAAAGCAGAGAGAATAGATGCTCCTGGCAAGTTCCCCCCTCTTCCTCCCTCCTAGCATGACTTTGAGTGGTGGAGAGAAGAAGGAAGAACAGCTTTGAGAATGCTAAAGAGCTGTAGAATGATAGGCACTCAGGTGGACTGAAATAGGGGCTACTGTGCATCCTGGCGAGGCTGGGCACGTTTGTGTGTGTTGTACATTCATCCATCGTGCTGCCACTGCACGGGGTTTCTTCAGCAGTTTGCTTTTGTTAGGCAGGACTGTGTGCTGGAATCTAGACATCATCTAGACACATCTTCCTTTTTGTCATACAATTAACTAGATATCTAAGCTGGTGGAGGGTTACAGGCACAGCTAGACAGGCACTGGTCTGAAATAAGTTAAAAAAATGCTTGATCCCTGAATCGCAGAGACACTCAGGTTGGGATTGTAGTAGTTACTGGGAACATAAAATAAAACGATTGTGATGCCTAAAGATTTTTAGCTTTTTATATTTTTCAAATATTTTTAGGTTTGTAGATTGCTAATACATGGCTGTAGCTCCTAGTACTTTTCCTACCCTTTCCCCCTATATTTTGGGGCAATAAGCTAATCTTCTCACACATTCCTGAAATACTGTTTTGTCTTACTTCAAGAAGAGAACCAACTACAAGGACATTCTGTTTTCCAACCAGAATCTTGAAAGACATAACAAAGTGGGGCAAAGAAGCCCCAATTCCAATGGGGCAATACCTGGGGAAATGTTACCTAACCAACCACTCTCCTAATTGAACAGCATATGATAGGTATACTAACCAACTAACCTTATAAAAATTGTAGAATTACTGTACCACATGCGGGTTTTGCCATATTGTGTACCTGAAGGCTTTCAAGTAAAGGTTTGTTTTTATATTATCATCCTAACATTGTTTGGGAAGGTTTGTTCTATTTCCAGGCAACAATAGTTTCAGGCTTGTTGCACTCCTACACTTCAATATCTTGGCTAATAAGGCCCATGTCCCTTAACACGGAATTTTCTCAGTCACATTTGTGATTCTGGTTTGTATAACTGTTTTTCTGAGATAGCCAACATCAATTGTTCAAGAGGAAAGATTTAAAAACAGCTATGGGCTTTCTAATGCTGATACGTTTGACTCCTATACATTCACTTTGGGAACAATCTGTATCAGGTACTCCAACAGGATAATCTTTAAAATGTCCAGTACCTCCCTGAACCTTACAAAATTCTTGCTGTCAACAATATCCCATAACAATGAGAAGGCCATCAGATTTACAGGAACTTAATGAACTTAAATTCCAGAAATTACTTTGAATTTATTTTCAATCACGTATGTTTCCTTACGATATGAACCCTGCCCATACTCAACTGCCTCCAAAACCCTAGTCTAATGCCCTACAATTGAGACGAGCCATTAAGACAGCTAGAAAATTTTAGTGGTATTCTGCAGTGAAGAGTGAAGAAGTAGGGAGAAGCAGCTAGTTGTTAGACAGTACTCTTTTGGAAAAAGTGTCTTTTTGAGATCTCACTTCAACTCTCAGTTCCAGGTCGACTGGAGTCAAAAATAGATCTGTCACAGGAGGGAGGTGATAGAAGGAGTAAGGTCTGCAGCTAACCTTAGCTAGGTTGTGTCACAGCTCCATTGGTAGGTAGAGGTAGCATTGAGCTACACTTTGGGGGAGTCAGAAGACTGCAACTGGCCTTTCTTTAACTTAGCATTGCTAGATAGTTCCTGTTTGTGGTTCTCCAGTGCTCATCCTACAAAAGATAACAGCCAGTAAAACTTCATCTGAGATGATTTCAGTTCTTATCTGACTCTTTCTGCCTTTAATCTTCCCCTCCTAGGCCATGATTTTCTGGAACTCCATCTGTTTTCTTGGCAGCTCTCCAAAAAAAGGCAAGATAGAGACAAGTGGCATAAGACTACAGGAAAGCTGAGACATCCAGCACTACAAACAGTGACTTTTGGTCAAAGCCTCTGGCTTTTCTTCAAACGGTGGAGTTTTAAAAGAGCAACCAGAAAGGCTGCATGAGTTGGACTAGTTATTTACTGATAAAACATAGCTTGATTCAGCATTGTCAGATTTCTAAGAACTGCTGTGCGCTTGGGCCAAGCGCAAGGCTGCTGGATATGCAGGCCAGTAGGGCTCAAGGATCAGAATCCAGAGGTTAGTAAGTACTGGCAGTTGGGGAACCCAGTGATCTTCATTTATGGAGTGTGCCAGCAATCCTACACAACTGACCACAGCAGTGGGATGCAGGGGTGTTGCAGCATGGCAGGGAGAAGTGCGCTCTGTGTACTCATAGTGAGAGCAATTTTCATTCTGCCTTGTTTTGGCATTTCTTATAGTCTAAAATAATTCATGCAGAAAAACACAGAGCTGCTCTTTATCTTTGGGAACAGGCCACACAGGATATATGTTTAATTAAAGCTGACTGCTGGAGAGCAGGGAGCACCATGGTTTTCCATATGCTGTCTGGGCCAGGGGTTTGCTTTTGTGGGGGTGCAGGGGAACAAAAAGAGGTTAGGCTTGTTTACCATAACACAGCTCTCAGCAGGTGGGCATCTCTATTTCAAGACAGCTCTCATCAGTGCTAAACTAGTGGGTACTGATGCTTAGGGGCAACACTGACTGAGCAGAAAGCCCCAGGCACTTGTCCAAAGGGAAGATACAGCATTAAGGGAATTTTAGGAAAGTTTGCTCTCCTTTGGCGCTGTGATGTTCAAGCTACAGAGACTTTCAACTTTTGGACCTCAGTTGTTGTTCCCTCTACAACGCCAGTTTTTAAGAGAAAAGAAGCTTACCTCCATGGGATCCATCGATGAAAGACCAAGGCAGCATCAGTCACAGAGCCCCTTTGCAGCACAGTCCGACTTTTGGAGAAGCCAGAAAGGTAGAGCTAACTTCTGAGCTGACTAGACAGCTTGTGCTAGCCAGGAGGTTTGGCACAAGCCTCTCTAAAGTTCATCACAGAGCAGGAATTGCTGTGGCTGGACAGTTCATTCACGGATACCCCTATCGAGGCTGCAGGCAGCTGGCTGCAGGATACCTCTTGTCAGGAGCAATGTTAAAGACAACTGAATAAAATTCAGTCAGCTGTTTTCTCTCAGAGGAGAGAGGGCTAAGTTTCAATTGACAGCATGGGTAACTACTGGGCCAAGCTATCTCTGCATTTAAGATAGGTCTGGACTGTCAAATCCTTGCCTCCGGAGCATGCATCCCAGCTAGATGGAGCAAGGCACTGACAGGCTCAGGCTGTTCACCGTCCTCCCTTTGCATCTGTGCTTGCCCTTGTCGTCTGCTGCTCCTCCACACACTGGTCTCATCGCGCTGGCAGCAATTACCCCAGCATGCCTCCCACTCCCCTCCCCGAGCCCCTTCCTCCTTTGTGCCACCCAACTCACCCAGAAAACCTTTTCTTCTCACTGGCTTTCCCTCCCAAGCGTTCATCAGAGTACAGCCCAAGAGATAATAACTTGTTTATGTTTAAAGCAATAAATTGGAAACAGAACAATTCAGCAGTATCCTGGCAGATGGGTAGAAATTATCTCCACAATCACCTGCCTGATTTGCCTACGATAATGTGTGTTTAATTTCAGTCTCTGCAATGGTTTGAGGAACTGCAAAGTAGGGGATGTACAAAAAAATACAGACAAAAAAGCAAGCCCTGGACCCACCCTTTTAATTGGTCGGCCATTGCCACCTACTAGAAGTATTTAAAAAGAAACAAAATTACAGATCCACACTCCACAGTAATGAGTGAAGTTACATTGCCTGTCTCCCTGTTTTTCAAAGGCTAAAACAAGCCTCATGCTTTCTAGGGTTTAACTCCTCAGAGGCCGCATATTCAAGTTATGTAGCCTTTCGGGCTTATGAAATAAAAATTGTTTAAACACAAAACAAAAAGACAGCATAGAAAGGAAAAGAAAAAACAACAAACCATCATCCAAAGAACTACCCTGACTTATGACAGATACTAAATATCTCAAGGCTCACTTTAAACCTCAAACTTGCAAAGGCTGACAACACTGCAGGTGGATGAAATCCAGATAGCCACCAGACACCACAACCCTGACGAGCCCTCTCGAACCCCAGCAACAAAAATAATGTCTTACCTGAAGACTTCACAGCGAGGAAGGCAGTTGCTTTCCTGGAGCGCTTCCTCGAGGCTTAGAAGTGGCAGTGAGGCCTCGGGACACTTACCTTTTGCACCCAGATGAGAGATGCTTTGTCCTGATAACAAGGAACACATGGCCTCTTCGGGTGGGAATGGCTCAACTTCTTCCATGTGTTAACCCTCTCCCAGCTCCTGTCTGGGTGCTATGACATAAAAGCGAGGGCGTGGATTTGCAAATTATCAGATATTTGCAGGATCAAGAGATGGAAAGGAAGAGGAAAATGGACAGGAGTAGTCTCCAAGGTGGAACCCAGTCCCTGTGGTGTACGCCTGGGGAGCACAAAAGACAAGGAGAAGCAAGTTGTAAAAGTAGAGTGCAAACAGGCCCAGAGCTCCAACTTCTCCATAGCATTTGGGAAACTTGGATTTAATAGGAATAATGAGATACCCTTCCCTGCTTCCAGTCACAGGAAGAGCTTTCAGCACAGGCTTGGAATACCAATTTGCATCTCATGTGTTTACCTCCATCAGGCAGTATCTCCTGCTTACCACCTCCCTACTGGATTCTCCATGAGAGTCATGGCCCCTGGAGTGGGACACAAGGATCTCAAATGGCCTGGAGGCAGATTTCTGCCTGTGGGCATGATCAGCATCTGGTGGTGGTAAGCAAGGGGCACAACTATTCCAGAGATCTTAGGATCTCAGAGGTTCAAAACAACTCTGGTTTGGGCAGAAAACACCCAAGGCTGGTGTTGAGCGCACATAAGAAATTGAGGGAACAGGAGTCAAGAGCTGACTGCAGCTGCGGTGCTCAGAGTGTGCTGATTCTCTGATGAGGATCTGGGAGATGTTTTTTTCTTAAAACGCCCACAGGAGACTGAGCGTAAAGTCCTGAAACTTCACACCACTCTTCCTTTCCCTGTTTCCCTTTTACTTTTCTTTGTGTTGCTACCATGATAATTAACTAGCAAGGCATTTCATCTATATGCAAGCTTCTATTCCTCAGTTTTTCGTCCATTCTTGTTCCTTCCTCTTTTTCCCTATGTTTTCCCTCCCTCTTGTTTGCTTTCTTCATGTGCAGTTAGGAATTGAAGTTGTGCATCTGCTGTTTGAATAAAAGTAGAGAACAGTGTAGTTCGTTTAGGGAAATGTTTAGATTAGAAATGGCTGAAATGTGGGGTGTCTATTTTTTTAAAGATTCTATTTGGTAGTTGTTGAAGGCTCTAGAGCACAAGTCTTACGAGGGGCAGCTGAGGGCACTGGAGAAAACGAGGCTGAGGAGGGACCTTATCACTCTTTACAACTCTCTGAAAGGAGGCTGTAGCCAGGTGGGGGTTGGTCACTTCTCTCAAATAGCAAATGGCAAAACAAGAGGATACGGCCTGGAGTTGCACCAGGGGAGGTTTAGATTGGTTATTAGGAAAAATTTCTTCACTGAAGGGGTGGTCAGGCATTGGATCAGGCTTCCCAGGGAAGTGGTGAAGTCACCATCCCTGAAGATAGTTAAAAGACAGGTAGATGTGGTGCTAAGGGACATGGTTTAGTGGTGGGCTTGGCTGTGTTGGGTTAATGGTTGGACTCAATGATCCTAAGAGTATTTTTCAATATAAATGATTCTTTGTAAATGAGCACTGTGATAGGATGTAGGAGCTGGAGTATTTGTGTGAGCTTGCTTGAATATAGGCTCAAATATGATCCCACCACTTGCTCAGTCTCTCTCTTGCTTGCTGTTGGCATCAGAGGGGAAGCAGGCTGTGGTCTATGTGGGGAGAATTCGCCACCACTGTGAGGCTTTGTCTCCTGCTGCCTTCTGCTATTGTGAGTGAAGCTCTGCTTGTGGGAGCAGCCGTTGCACCAGCACCTTATTAACACCCCACCTTACTAAAAAAGGACCCTTCACCATCTGCTCAGGTGCCTCAGGGAAAACCCTGGGACCCCAAGCCCCTTCCCCCTCCAAGGGAGCCTCTCCCAGCCGTGTTCAGGAGCCGGGCCGCTGCTGCCCAGCCCTGCCATTTCTCGGCCACTGCTCTGGATTTTTTGCTGCACTGTAGCCACTCACTGCCTACCTGCCAGGACACCCCACGGCTCCTGCAGCATCTGTGGAGCTCCTGCTGCCCCTTGCTCGCTGCCCCTTGCTCGCTGCCCCTTGCTCGCTGCCGCAGCCCATCTCCGCCATGCAGCCCTCCCGCCAACGCCCCGTGAGGGGAGACGCGGCCGCGCTCGCGGCACAGCGCCCCCTGCCGGCGCGGGGNNNCCGGCGGGGGGAGCCGCCGCCCCGCCCTGCCCGGCCGGGAGCCAGCGGCGCCCCCTGCGGGCTGTGCCCGGAACTGCGCCGGGGAAACGGCTGCAGGGCGGGAAGGGACTCGCGGGGCTCGGAGCGCTGGCGTGGGGCCGGTACCGCTGCTGCTGCTTGTTTGCCGTGCTACACACACTTACCAGTAAAGAACCCTTAGTCCTTTTCCCATACCTTTGCCTGAAAGCCCCTTAATTTCAAAGTTATAATAATTCGGAGGGAAGGGGCTCATATTCTCCATTCCAAGGGAGGTTCCTGCCTTCCTTGGCAGACACTTGTCTTTCAAACCAAGACACATTGAGTACAGAACTGACCAAAACCTCCACCGAAACTGATGTAAGGAGGATATGAAGAAGAGGAAGTGGCAACCACTTGGTAACAAAACACCAAACCAATGAAGAGCAAGGAGACCCCAGACCCTAGTAATGCTGTTGGTCTGGACTGTTGCGTGAGGGATGGGGAGTTTAGGTCATAAGGGTTTAATTGTCCAGGGATTTCTTTCTTTGAGGTCCCTCTTTTGAGGCACCAAGCTCAAGACACCAAATACCATAACTGATTTCTTGCAATAAACCTATCTAATAGAAATGAAAGCCCAGTGTCACAAATTCTTGTAACACTAGGATTTCTTATTTTGGATGAAATCTTTTGTCTTTCTTATCTAATAAACACATTTTTAGTCTTGTTTTCCTGTTTGTTCAAGTTGGTTACTTCTTAGGGTTTTGCTTTTCTCTTCTATGGTCTTTTGCTCTTGTCATGGTCTCAGTCCTTGTACTTGTGCTTGTCCTGTCAGCTCTCCACTACTATTCCTGGTAATGCCCAGTAGTGATGTGCTAAGGCCATTTCTGTGCTTTAGGGAGGTTTCACAAGAAATGTCTGCAGAGGTAATTTAGCCACTGGTAAGAAAAGATCAACAACTTTGCAATGTATAGGAAGCATATATAAGAAAACGCATCTAACAACATGTTTCTGTCCCAAAAGAAACAGAATTAAAGACAGAAAAAACTGCTTTTCATGACATGTATGGGATTGCAAAACAAATGCTGCTAGAAGGGAAACTTTTGGTTTGTGCACTTTTGCCCTATTCTCCACAAGTTGACATCAGCAGCAGGACAGGTAAGGTAAGGGAATAGAACTGTCAGCCCCCTTCTCCCCTCCACCTTGGAATAAAAAACATTAATATAATAATTAGACTGCCCTTTCAGCATCACTGGGAGTCACTGTCCCCTTGAAAGAGCTCTAAAAATAGCATTCTCCCTTGAGCTTTCTGCCGAGTGAAGTGAACACTGACCCACTGTGGTTTGTTTTTTCTTACAGGAATGAAACTGTTTTACACCAGTTCTGTTGCCCAGCAGCTGATGCAGAGCAGAAGCCTTCATCTCCAGACTCCTCACCAAGGTGGGAAATTGTTGCCAGCAAGGCCTTTATTTTTTCCACTTCTGTATCATCCATCACTGATCTTCCTGTCCCAGACTAAACTCACATATTACACATGCCAATCCTCCTCCATCCTCCCCTACATCCCAACATGTTCCCAGCATTGCTGTCCCTCTCTTTTCCCTCCCAGAGATTACTGTTTGTACTGTTGTGTAATTGCCTGCAAATCTCCTCGATCTCCACTCACACATACACAGAAAATGTTTTTTCAGCCTCTCTTCAAACATCCACTTCCATCAACCCACATTCATGCTTGTACCTTTTCTTACTGTATGTGACACTGACACGCACATGCTTCACTCTTCTCCTTCAAATTATTTATCTCACACTATGAGGTTCCTGGACACACACACTATAACATTTGAAGTACACCAAAAGTCACCCAAAAAACTCAGGGTTCCGTCCCACACCCTGAGACAGGGTGGGGGGAGCATTTTTACCTGTGTCAAATAGTGTGAGCTTGCCAGTGAAGGACAGCTACAGACAGGTACTATTGACTATCACCAGCTTGTATCCAGTGCAGCCAGGTGTGGGGACACCAGCAGTTCTCAGGTCTTCTTCATCAGGGAAAGATGTCCCTGCCAAGAGCAAGGGGTCCAAAGAGCTTCAGAGGTACTCATACTGCATTTAGCTTCCACACTTGGCCTTGTCCCTCTGTTCTTGCCATCTCCTTCTCCTCTCATGACTTCCCGCCCCTACCTCTTTCAGACCTACTCTGTTTTTCCAGGCCTCATCACTCTTCTGAGAACAGCAAAGAGGTTTCTCTTTAAAGATTTCTCTAATCACACTGCTAGACTTTTACATCTGACCTTTGGCACCTGTGTAAAAAGCCTGAGTTACTAGCAGGCCTCTGAACAGAGCTGGAAAGCTGAATTACAGTAGTGAGGCTACTGCATTTTTAAAATTATAGTTCTCTTGTTCTTCTCACTGGAGCAGACTATAGTTTCTGATTTCCTTCCAAGAAAAAGTGTGNACGATCAGTCTGTGCTGAGGGCTTTCAGGCATTGCTAAAGTTTGCAAGACAGCCCTGTCATGGCAGATGGGGAGATGCTGGCAAGGAAAAGGAGACAGCAGAGGAAGAGACCACGGAGATTTCTGTGGTAGGGAAAGCCACCTCTCCCTTACATTTCCGGAGTGAGAGAGTTTTGTTTAAGTGCTCTAGTTCGCCTAGAACTAAGGCTCAGTTTTGCCATGGTGTTCTATCGCCATACCCTCACCCTTGACCCTGCCCCATTCTTGTCCCAGCCTCCATCTTATTTCTGATAAGTTCCCTTAGTTTGTAGAATGTTCTTATTCTACAAGGCTGTCAGTCATACAGTCTTAGGCTCTAGGATTGCTTTTGTCATGTTCTTTGTCAGGCCTTCCTTTTCTCCTGACTCCCAAAGGCCCTGCCTATCCCTTGAGCCTGAGTTTGCCTGCCCTCCTTCTGCTGGGGTTTGACAGGTAAATTGAAGAAGGAGTGATCACCTGTTTCAGTAATTTAATAACTCTGGCAAGTTGCATCTGAAGATGAGTCTGAGCCAGGAAATCCTGAACTGGGGATGAATGACAATGACCCCTATAGCATGTTACATCTGGGCTTCTTGTACTGATCTATGCCTGCCCATTTGATGTCTTTTGTAGCTTGTCCCACACTTCAGGCCTCATGCATTCCTTACTTTTTTCCCCAGACTTTCTCGTGTCCTTGCTATTTCTAATGCCTCCAGACCCCAACAGCAGTTCTGAATCTGTCTGTGTGTGACACAATATTCTGTGCAGAAATAAAGATGGTTGAAGCCACTGTGGCTATTTGAAGGTGAGAAACAGGCACAGAGAGTTATTAAACTCACCAGTTAGCTTTATGCTCTCCATAAAACATCTCCTAGTCTCTGCCAGGTCCTCCAGTCAGCCATGGGCTTCCTTCATGTCCAAAGTCACATATACAATGCAGAGAGGAAGGCAAAAGCATGGCAGAGAGGGAATAACACAGAGTCAGCATGGAGCTGATATCCATATGGTGTTCTGGAATGGCTCTAGGAGAAGCTCATCATATCATTTACAGAGTCTGTCACCCTACTCAGACAATGAACAGGTTCCCCATTGAACCAAGGCAGAACAAAAGTCAATCAAGACTGAAATATGTGGGTCAGACAGCCTGAATAGGCAATCAGTTCCTGGGTGAGCCAAGCGTAACCCTAAATAAGCTAATCAGGGCTCCTGGTGGGACAGCCTGCTACACAGGGGCTCCCTGTGCAGCTCTTCTGAGTCCTGCTGAATGGACAGCCAGTCACAAGTGGTGCTGCTGTGAATTCTGATAAACCAGCTCGGGTTTATTCTCTCTTTTCCCCTTCCTGATGGTTCTCCTAAATGAGATAAATCCTGTCAGAACTGATGCCACTAATAACCATCAGCCATCTAGTTTTAATTAGAGTTTGCTTCATTAATGCCCCAACTCCTCTCTGCACAGCAGATTAAATAATGTACTTGCAGCTCATTTACACAAACCCCCAAACTGCAAGGCTGAGCTGCAATCCTTTAATTAAACAGCCCGGCTGATCCCTACCACTGCCTCGGCTCATCAGTCTAAGCCGATTAAAGAGAATAGGGACTAATAAAGAGCATAAACAGGGAAGTGACTCTCAGCTCTTCGAGGGACTTGGAGACTCCAGTGGTGATCAGCTGCTTTCTCCTCCTCTAGCAGGAACAGTACCTCAGCCCACATCCCTTCTGTCTGGGATCTGCAAGAATGGTTCTGTTTTCTACAGGAGCCCAGCCTCATCTTATGGGACAGGAATCCTTTGGGAGACTGAGGAAAAACACAGCAGAGAAGGGAAAGAGAAAGAAGGACATCAAAACAGTGAGATGAGTGGTTGTCTGACTGCAGGAGAGACCAGCAGGAGCAGCCATACAGCTCAAGAGAGGGGCAGGAGG
Source organism: Melanocharis versteri (assembly GCA_013397845.1). Lineage (NCBI taxonomy): Eukaryota > Metazoa > Chordata > Aves > Passeriformes > Melanocharitidae > Melanocharis > Melanocharis versteri. The sequence goes on along the minus strand of VZTG01009991.1, from coordinate 1,302,373 downwards.
AGAAGCAAATGCAGGGAATAACAGTTGGAGGTTGACTGCCGGGAACAATCTGGGACAAAACTTTGTCTCTGCTTGTGGTTTGTGATGGTCATTGTTGTTCTTGTGTGGTCTTCCCTAACACTTCTCTGCAAGATTTCTCGCTCTTTTTTTGCTACCAGCTAAAAATGCCTTGGCTTCACATGGATGGGAATGATTAGGAACATGTCAGTGTCTAACCACTCAGCAGAAGCCAACTCAATGAGGTGGTTGAGATTATTCCCACTCATCTTGTTCTGCTTTGCTTCACTGACTGCCACAAGCAGAGCTAGCCCCCTTCTCTCCTCCAGCATGTGAATTCCTTGTGGGAAAGTTGCAGCTCCATGAGTTTAGCAATGCAAATTTCCCACCTGGCTGCTTAGCTGGGTTGCACCAGCAATTAGCAAAACTGGTGCTGTAGGCCATGAATATTAAGAGACAGATTTGATCCCAGATTCTGCCAAAAAGCTCAGAGCCAAAGTACAGGATGAGGTGATGGCAGCAGCAAACAGATTTCTGTTTCTGATCTCTAAGGGCTTTCCCATATCAAAGGACAGTATAAATCCTTCACCATTGTCTCCGCTGGACTTGTACACCACCAGCTTCACGACCATAAGCCATCTTGCAGGTTGAGTTTCCATTGGGGATGCCAAATATCAGGTTGAGTGACATGAAGAAACTCCAGGGATGGCAGTAGGAGCTAACCCTGCTCCTTTACTGAGGTGATGGTTAGACTCTAATTTAGCCAAACCCTGTAATTTCATAAAGCAACGGCTCTTTTTCTCGCTGGCTTTTGCCTATTAATGACAGGGTTTCATTCTAGGGATTTGAATAGCCTAGTAATTGCATTTCCCACTTCTCCCAGTCACATAGAGTGAAGACTGGCATCCCAGAACAATGACCTTAAAATGTGTCCAGCAGCAGCCCAGTTCTAACAGGATTACATACCATTTTCTTTTGTGTGAGGTAATAGGGCCGAGATGAGAAAGATTTGTTTCTATTAGAGTAATGAGAGGAAATGATGGAGTCACAATTGGAGGGAACAGTATATTCATTCAGTTGCCTTTCATAGGCTTTTCGAAGTCTGCTTCTGTGGTGCTGAATAGGAAATCAGCAGAAAATCACCTCTCCTACTGTGATGGGAAAAGTTCTACAGAAAACTTTAAGCATCAGCGGCAGGTCTGCTTCGGCAATGGACTTGGGAATAGCACTGGAGTGCTGAAGCATTGCGGAAGAAGTACAGATGAGACCTGACCTGCTTTTAAGGCAAAGGATACAGAGTTCTCTCAGGAAAAGAGAGCAGTCTTCTGGAAGGGCTTGGATGTGTACTTGGAAGAAGGGCTAGGATTTTAAACATCTTTGGAAAAGTTGGGAAAGCTCTGTTTATACTTTCTACACATTCCAGTAGGGAGACTGCTGCTTAGATCAGGGTTAAAACATGATTAGTGGCACTAATTTGCCAAGTGTTTACTTCATGCTTGTGGACCAATGAAGTTATAACTCAATATAGTTTAGACTTTGAGCTGCTGTGGACTCATTTCTAAAGTGCTGGATTAGTCACCATAACAGATTGGCTGCTTCCTGGCACACGTTAGTGGTAAGGAGACATGTGAGCCATTGGCTACTTCTCCAAGCTAGCCTTCCTTGCATTTCTGGAGAAATTCCTTCCTGCCCCACATGTGACTTACCAAAGTACTCAAATGGAAATATGTGTTCTTGCTGGAAGAAGCCCTGGGTGCTGGTTGCTCCGTTTTTATACGTGGGAGGTTGATAAGTGGATGGACAGATTTTGGACAGTTTGTTCAAACCAAGCCTTCAAACATCTTCCTTGATATCTCTCTGAGCTGCATGAGTATGCTGCACCCTCAGCAGCACATGCTTAAAGCCCAAAATCTGATTTCATTTACTTCTGGACATCTCTGACCCTTCGTGTCTCTTTACCTGAATTCTCTGTTTCCATTGAACATGCATTTGTTCTTTGTTCTGTGAAGTCATGTTGGAAGATGTTGGCACAAAGGAGCCATGAATATTATCCGCTGCACAGTCACAGCATCACATCCCTCTTTGACTCCTCACTGCTGTAGCCCAGGAGCATCTCTCCTCCCTTTACAGCTCTCACTTTGCTCCCCGATCACTCTAGGTCCTCTAACAGCTAGATCCTCCTGAGAAATTCCCAAGACCTTGTTTGGGTTGTGATTGCAATGTCCCTTAAGGCTGAGACCCATGAAGTCGTTGAGAACTGAACCACCCACCAAGCAGATGCTCGGTCTGGACATTACTGAAGTACCTTGATAAACAGGTGGACAGTGATGATTTTCCACTAGTATCCATCACTCTTTAAGCATTACAGTTAAACAGCTGAGCTACTCAACATTTTATCCAAACTTGTGAAAGACTGACCTTGCCTGACAGGACAAATGCAAATCCAGTTCATGAAATGGGAAATTATAATTTCTGATTTAGGATTGCTCGCAGGATGTTGTTTGTAGAATCTGGAGGTCAGTGCTTCATCTCAGCTCAGAGCTGCTCTATGGCTTTGGCTCAGGTGTGAAACATGATGATGATTCTCATCTGCATCAAACCAGATCTACAACCTTCCACTTAAAGAAGCCTACCAACTCTGCCTAAGTGGCCCCCAGCTGGCAGTGTCGAGCACATGTTCCTACAATTAGTGGACCATGGAGGCTGAATTCTTCTCTGATTCGTAATGAAGATGACTCCAGGTCAATCTTAACAGGATTGTGGACATGCCAGTGCAAAGCAAGCCTCTACACCCATGGCCTTGTGTACTCTAAGGACAAATGCCCATACACAAAGCTCATCAGTCTGACTTCTTTCACTCACCCTAAAGTCCTCCACAGCACTGATTTTGAAAACGCACTTAAATTTGAACAACACCTCTGCTTTGCAAGCACATTGTGTTTATGCTTCTTGTTTCTTTTCCTTATTGAGGTCACGGGAATGAAGAGAAGGTTTTTTTTCTGCTTCTTAACAGCTCGTCTGCTTCTTATTCTTCCCTCCCCATAGACTTCATAATCCTGTTCCAGATAGCACCGTTGGAGGTGGCAGGGATGCTGCAAACAGGCAGAGATGGGTCAGCAAAGTTCACATAAATATTCCCCCAGCTCACAGTTTCCAGAATTTTGATTTCAGTCTGACACAAAGATGTGGGCCAAGAGTGATGTCTAGACCCAGATTTGAACTCTTCCTAAGCTAGGGAGTGAGCAGATTCCTCACTTTTTATGGGTGTTTTGTACAGTGAGGACTAGCAGCTTCAGTTGCTTTGCAGGAGCCTAAGTCCAGAATCACAAAGATGTTTAGTGAATGTAGATTTAGGGCAATTATGGAAACACTTAGAATTATAAGCAAAAAATATTTTAGAGAATATCGTCAACATCATAGTTACCAACAACCTTGGGAATCTCTTGCAGGGAGGTATAGTTGGCAAATCCTCTGGTACTGTGACCTGGGAGGAATGGCTCTTTCTGGAAGCATCCAAAGAAACAGGAGGTCAGTTTCAGATGCAGCGTCTCAGTCCTGTAAAGGAGCTCCACCAGGACATTTTGGCACTCTCTCCCACACAGACATTTCCCCGCTCCTCTTCAACAGCTGGTGCAGCTACTTTCAGGCAAGTGTGGAGAACATGAAGGTGGGGAAGTACAGTGAGGAACAGATTGGCTCTTCAACAGGAAAAAAAATATTTCTGGTGGAATCTGGAGTCTCCCAGTCACATTGGTTGATTTGCTTGCCTCTATCAACACCTTTCTTCAGGACAATGGAAGATGCTAGGAGAGAGGCCAAAGAAAACACGCTTCAAGTGTCCTATTTTGAAACTGCAAAGATGCCCATCAGACACATTTTCTGAGAGCCTGAAGCTGTATCCAGCCATTGCCTGCCCACATGTTCTTCCAGCTCTTTATTTTCCCCTGCTGCTTCTATCACTTGCATGGGTCCTGCCCTAGAGGAATTCAGACTTGGATTTAAGTGCTCTTCTCCCACACGTGCCAGTGCTTGCTATTTCTTGGGCCACGGTAATATGTGTGAAAGAGGATCAATCACAGCCAACTTTACAGCTGTGGGAGCCACTTTCAACAGCTGTTGAGATCAGTTAGTGGCATTAATACTGGGCAATCCTCTCTGGCTTGCAGATGATCCTCATGTTCTCTCTCCTATACTGCAAAGATTTCCTTGCCCATACTGTGGCAACTTTTTTTGGCACCAGGGGAATGCAACACAAACACCTGCTCTATCCTGTGTTTTCTGTGTGATAATGCTACCGACATGCATGGGTAGAAGCTGTGCCAGCCTTGGAAATCGTCCTGTATCTAGCACTAGAAAATGGGCACAGACGGTTGGTAAAATAATAGCAGATGGACGGTGGTGGAGCTCACACCATTCATCCTAACCCTCTGCTGATGTCATCTGACCTGATCTGAATCAGTCAAGATGCACCCACCCCCAGAATGGAGCCATTCCAGCCCTTTTGTACACTAAGGTGTGCTCTGTTGAACTTGACAGGTAGTTTCTGTGGACCCTCTGTCCACATGCTTGTTAATGGCTTACAAAGCAGAGACAGGGCAAAGAGATGGAAAAAAGAGTCAAGGAGAGAGAAAGGGAGACAGACTCATCCCAACAAATATAACAGTGCTACTGTAAGAAAAATGGATGGCAAACATACTGTACAGAGAAGAATAACAGGAGAGAAGGAGCAGGAAAAGCAGGAAGATAAAAAATAGTGTAAATGAAAGAAGGAACTGCAGGGAACAGGAACATATGAGCAGGAGATAAATGAGCAGGTCCCTTGGCTAGAATAATCCTGTTCATGCCAGCATTCTTTGGCAGTGACACAATGAGACTGTGGCCTTTTATTACACATTTTCTTGTAGTGTGATGTCAATCCAAAGGCCTTTGTCTTTCTGGGGTTCTGCAACACTAACTCACTCCTATGAAGGTTCATCTTCTGGTCATCCCTATGGGACAGACTCTGTGCTCAGATATACTAAGCTCTCCCTTTGGAAAAACATCTCTGTGCACTAGAATTCCTTCTCCTGCATGTGGCCCTGGCAGGTTTTCACATGCTTCAGGGAGAACTGAAGAGTCTGAAATGCTGAAGACAAGCACTCTGTACAGCTGCTCAGGCCACTCAGTTTGGGCTCTGCTAACTGAAGTAGATAGCTGAGGGAGTGCATGTAAAAAAGTTGGGTGGTATTTTGGACTGTCACCTCACCTGTTCAAAAGCTGCAGAATACCTGGAAACTACTCCGTTTTCTGTGAGAAAGCGTCATCCTGAGGAAAAGTGTCATAAACAGGACCCGAGTTCAGTGAGACTGTGAAACCTAATTCCAGCCACATCACTTGGAAGTGTGTGTCCACTAACTTCTAACCACTTCTGCTTGGCACCTCGATTCTTTAGACACACAGAGATTGTACCATTATCCCACTGGAGACTCTCTGCCCGGTGATCGGAGCTGCGTGTCACCTTTGCCATGTCCCACACTGGTGTGGTGCTGCTCTCCTGCAAGCAGGTTATGATGCTGTTATTGTTGCCTGCGTATCTGGGTTGACTGCAATCTCTCTCATTCCCTCTTTTGCAGAAAGAGGGAAGATGGGGATAGGCTACCTTGTGTATACACTGCTAGTGCTTTTTTTCCACATGCCTTCGGAGGTGATTGGCAAAATATAACCAATTCCTGCCATTTCCCAGAACGCACTGGTGTGAGAGTGGTAGGTCAGGATGCACAAACCAGAACGGCGCAGAATGGTGCTGTGAACAATATCTCTGTGCTATTGTAGCTCTACTGGATCTGTAAAGGATGTTACAGAATGTCCTAAAATAGAGCATATCAGGCTAAATCCTCCACGGAAGAAGATGCAATCCACAGGAATAAAGCCATTTACAACACCAGCCAGGATACTGCCCAACAACACAGTAGGATTGGTTGAGTCTAGGCAAATGTCATGGGGCTTTTATGATCTTGTCCCAAAAGTTCCATGTCTGAGTACAGAGAATAGGGGTAGGGATAATTTCCACTCCTCATAGGTAAGAAAAGTTGAGGTGCCCTAGGGAAACATGAGCTTGTGTGTCCAAATGTGTAAGTTGCTAAGTCATCCTGTTTTCCAAATGGGAATGAAAAAAAGAGAGAAAAAGAAATGGGGCCCCAGGGAAGAAATGTGACATGAAGTGCATCAGAGTGTAAGTGAAGCAGCAGAGACAAAATAGGTTAAAAACTGGAAAAGCAGAGCTTTGTGCCTACTGCATAAGGCTGTGGGGGTGGTCACTGCATTGGGGAAAGGAGGAAGGAGTGCTAACCATGCTGTTTCTAGCTTGGTCTTCAGCCAAAGGGCAATGCAAGCCCCTAGATCTGAACACAGTGACAAAATTAAAATCTGGATAATATCTGATTTCCTAAAGCTGGTGAATGCTGTTTGGATTGTCTGTACTGGGGGGGATGGTGATTTGTGGCTGTGTCCCTCTTCATGTTGAGGAGAACTGGGCTTCTTTCTGCTCGGTTTGACACAAACAGCGACCTCCTACTGGGCTGCAGTAATCACAAGAGAGGAAATAGCTGAGATACTTGAGAATAGAAACAAAATTTATCTGAGTTACACCAAGATCTACCTGTGAAGTGGCTCACTCGCTGCCTTCACAAATCAATTACCCTGATCCCTCAGGAAGGAACCCAGAGGTGCAGTCCAACCTGGAGTCCATCACAACAGGTAGAAAAAGAAGACTGCAGAAGCCCTTGCCTAGGTCTATAAATGCCAAGAGCCGTGTCCCTCACCCAGCTCACTGCTGGACTGGGAGAGCAATGGGCTGAGGGACATGCAAGCTTTCCTTGCCTCGTAGAGACTCTGCTGCCTCCCAGCCCTCAATTCATCTCATTTTAGCAGTGAAATTCTATCTTCTGCATGATTGCACCGGCAGGCTTTTGTCAGCGAATTTGGTGATGTTCAAACCTGCCCCAGGGATGAGGAGCCAAGAGATCTGACTCGAAGTGGCAGAAAAACTGCTGCTGAGAAGCCAAGTTTCTCTTTCCTGGGGTGCTGAGCGGGCAGTTACACTAATGCAGGATGCCATCTGTTTTTTCCTTCTCTAAAAGGTCGTGTTTACCAAACATTGCAGAGGCAAGAGAGGTCTGGGGTTAAAATAAAAGTAATTAAACCCTGCAGAGCAGGGCCTCCTATGCCTTCAGTGTCCACTTGGTGCTCTTCACACCCCAGTGAAGCACAGGTGCCCTGTTTGAAGCAGCCACAAGTAACCCTGCCTACAGTGACAGGCTGGGGGACTTGTGTCTAACCTGCAGAGACAGCACAGCAACCAGCCCGGGGTGCCAAGCCCCGAGGTGTGACAGGCAGCTCAGAAAGGGGCTCCACTTCCTAAGCTGAGCCTCGTGCTCTGCAGCTGGTGAAACAGGAGGCATGGAGGGGAAGAGGGAAGGGGGGTGTGCCAGAGAGGTGGCCCAGGTGCCATTCTGAGGTGTCACCCAGACACATGCAGGAACCATAAGAAAAAAGCTATGACAGCCACCCACACCACCCAGCACAGCCAGCCTTGCACCACGAACAGCACGTCCCATAAAGTGAGAGCCGCCTTAGCCGTTCCAAGCCACCCTCTGGAGGAGCCTGTCTGTCCTCATGGAAGGGCAGGGACCTTAGTCCTCTGGTAGATGAAACCCGCCATGGAGAGCCAGGCACGCAGACAGGAGGCCAGCCCAGTCTGACACCTGGACACTCATCTTTGCACCAGGAGGGCATGGGGTGCTTCAGAAACCTTTAGTTCCTGTGGTGCTGCTCTGTAGCACAAGGCACAACGACACAACAATGTGGGAATTACACAGCACACGGGGATCAGGTTTAAAGACTAAATCTGAAATGAAGGCCCTGACTTTGGCATGTTGGTCCCTGTGGGACAGGAGGCTCTTGCTACTATTATTACATTCTCTGTCTGCTTAATGTGCATCTCACCGAAACCACTTCAAGTGATGCTGAAAAGATGTTGCCTGGTTCAGCCCGTGCTAAAGGATGTTACATTTAATTGATTTCCCATATATTTACTGTACCATACTGTCAAATCTATTTTACAGGTGTGCGTGCCAGACCTTTTATGAAATAAGTAATATATTCTGGGGTGGGTAATGAGCTTGGCTAATTACCATTAATTCCTCCTGGGTAAGACTAGTGTGAGAAGATGGCTTGATGCCACTGCTTTGCAAGGTGTTATGTGAATGTAGACAAAATCAGAATCTTGTTCCTGTATTTGTCTTTGTTGGGGGAAACTGTCTGAGAAAGCTGCAGCTTGGCTGGCAGGGGATGATTTGCCAAGATCAAGTTCCAAGTTCCCTGCCTTTCTGGCAGGAGAGACTTCTTCCTTCCATCAGTTTCAGCAGGCTCCTAGAGACCATTGCCTCCAAATCACCCTAAAACCTCAACTTACAAGCAAATCAGAAGCAATTCTTTTGCACTCAGGCCTCCTGCATGTCAGAAATCTCTGAACCTTGAAAAGATCCCATAATATGTTACCAAGCCTGTCTCAGCCTTTTTTATTTTTCATTGGATTCTGATGAACCCATTCACCATATGTCATGGGTGTCTTCAGGGAACACTGAAATGAAATAAACTGAAAAGGCACTTTGGACCCCGTTAAGTCAGCAGTTGATTTTTTTTTTCCTGAGCAGGGAAGCTTAGGAAAGACAGAGGGAGCACAGGTTCTTGCAGACTTGGGGTCTGGACTCCATTCTACAGGCATTAGCTAGTGAACTCTTTTTCTAATTCTCAGTACGGCACTTTGTAGGGTTTTTTAATCTGACATCTCTGAAGCTTTGAAGTCTCATATAAGTCTAAGGCCATGAGAGGCAATTAATCAGGCCATTAATCACTTACAGCAATTTAAGAAGAGTATATGTACAGTAACCAACCAATCCTCATAAGGAGTTCTGTGAAATGGATGCATAAATTTTTGTGGTCTTTCACAACTAGTCCACGTAGTCTTTGCCTCAGTTACAGGTCACAATCCTGCTCACTGACCTTGAACACGATGAAGAAGGCATTTGGTAAGTTATACATGGGAAACAGAAATATGGTCTTCTCCTGGAGCGACATAGGGACACAAAAAAGAGCTAAGATCAGCCTCTGCAGTACTTTTGTAACCCCTCACAGCCGTAGCTTCCTTCTGTATGATTAGCTAGATCTTTTTGCATAACCATTGTACCTGGCAACAGGGCATCTGAATATCCTCTTCTTCAGTGACTGGTTTCTTAAACCACTCACCAAATCCAGAAGTGCCACTGCTATTTCTTGTTACTCTGTTGTTGCTCTTATTTATCTGCAAATTTTTTTTTCTTGGAAAAGGAGAGAAGGTGCAAAGAGATGTGTTTTGTGTGGTGACCACATGGGAACTCTGTAGCTCTGGAGTGATCAGTGAGAAAGCTCAGTTTTAATTTCTTACAGGACTAACATTATTGTCCTTGAGAAGAGTAGCTCTTCTGGCCCTTGAGCCCTGTTTAGTTACTCAGCCTCCCTGCAAACATTTTTCTGAGAGCTCTGAAAATTACTCTTAGACCGTGAACTGATTCTGGTATTTGACAGTGGTGCAATGGAATGTAATGTTTGGAACATCCAACTTGTGTGTTCCTGCCTGCAGCTCTGCCTTGAAATTGCCTTGAAATGTTTGAGAGGAAGGGGCTGCCTGTTGTTTCTCAGGTCATGCAGTATGGGAATGTCTAAGCCTGACAGTCAAGATCTGATAGATAACCATGGTTCATATCCACAGTTATCAGTTAGAAGCACAGATCCTTTCCCAGCTGGAAACGTGTATTTCCAGCAGCAAGGAGGTGATGAGGAGTATGCAAGGAAGTGCAACATCCTGATGCTGTAGCAAGAGCAAAGCAGTCATATCTCTCCCAGGACAGACAGTGACACAACAGCTCTGTGCAGACACGGGGAGCTGATACTGCTGGAAATGGGCATATGGGCTTCTCTGGCTTGATAATTTAGTGTCACTGATTTGGTCTTTATGCTTCCAAAAGAGCAGGGAGGGAGAAAAAAGAGAGTAATAAAAACCCCTCACCATTATACCATTTCTCTTCTGTCCTCTCCCTTCATCCTTCCCTTACTCTAATCCTTATATAAAATCTTCCTGAAAAACCTGCACATAAAAGCTAGGTATCAGAAGTCTTATTTACTTGTGCTAAATAAAAATATTTACGGGTGCTAGCTGAATTGTCTCAGTGAGAGTTTTTTCACCATCCTGCCTTCTTGAAACAAGCACTGGGATTCAGCTCACAACCCTGATATCCCTGTTTTGAAATGCTAGACTGGGGATAGTATTTTATATAAGCCCTGAGTCAGATTGTCTGTAGTCACCATTTCTGTTAACAAACCTGGCTGTGTCTGCAGCAGGCATATACAAATCAGCAGTGCAAAAGAACAGGACATACCTGAAACATGAGAGATGTGTTTCACAGCAGATGGAATCTATTTGTAATAGTGACTAGGCTTGTTGTGATGGGTCATAAAAGTCATGGAGGAACACCTAGGAAGAAGAGAACAGCTGAATTTAGAGTCTTCCTTTTTACCTGATTGCAAGTGATTTACATTAACATTGCAACTTTGAATCAAACAGAATTCGAAGAAATTACAAACCTTGTCTACCTGATTGTATGACTGTAAAAGCTGTGAAAAATGGTGGCATGTGATACCTGAGGACAGCAAGTAAAGAACACTGATTACTGCTGAAACTGCAGGGGTGATGCTGGGATTCAGAACTAAATTGACCTAGTTGGAGTTTGGCCGGGACTTTGGGATTCACGCCTTAGACTCTGCATGGGATTTTCAATTATTACAAGTGGTTAGACCAATTTTCTCATCCAAGAAACAGAATGTGAAATAGCTCCATTCCCTTCCTTCATCCCACAGCCAGGGAGTCTGATTGCTTACTGGCCCAGGGAAAGCAAGTGAATCCCCCTAATTTGCTTAATAACAACTTTTTCCCCAGAGATCTTTCATGCTATACTTTCTATCCTTGCCCTGCTTACTTTCCTTACTCTATCTTTTTTGTTTGGTTGGGTTTTTTTGGGGGTTTTTTTGTTACTGTGATTATAATAGCTCCTGAGCCTTCTTTTGTTAACAAAACCTGTGTCCCACCAATGCAAATCAACTGTGTCACTCAGGACAGAGGGAAAATGTCAGGATTGTTAAGTTTTTATTTATTTCACTGCAGCATCAGTTTTGATCTTTAGCAGTGTATTTTATTTCTTATTTGGTTCTTCATCAGTCATTGCTACTAGAGAACAAACAATAGGCCTTCCCAAAACACTTCCTCAGAAACAGGTTCAAGATGAGAGTAAACCTGGGAGGAATACAGGTTTGGTAAGTGGAACCATAGGGCTGTAATGGTAACATTCAGACTGCTAATCAAAATCAGTCTTTACCACTTTTTCCCACTGCTTATAAGTCACTGAAGTTTACCGCTGAAGCTGAAATTTCCCAGGTTTGTTAAAAGGTGAAGTAGGTCTGCTTTTTTTTTCCCTCAGATTTTTCACACTAAAAGAACTTAAAAATGGTTCAATGGTTCAGCCATTTTTATATTTCCTTTTCCCCACAACAGAACATGTAGAAACTATTCCCACTTCAGCAGGAGTGTTTGCTATTGCATTCTGGATAGCGCAACAGCCAAACCAGCATGAGGTTAAAAAGTTTATATTTAGCATAAAAACATGTAGCTGAAAAATGCCTTTGAGTGCTCCAGTGGAATCTGATTTTGATTTGACCGAATTTTGACCCCGAGGAAATTCCACGCATAAGCACAATCCATTCTGTATGGCTGTATCCCCCGGGCTCGGAGCATGCATGGAGGAGGAAGGCAAGGTTAATGTGTGTGTGTGCTTAGCTGATGTCCTTATCCCAGCACAGAGTCTTTAGGGGCCTCAGTAATGCCCCGGGAGAGCAGTGCTGAGGCTGGGGGTGCTTCTCACACATCTGTGGCTGAATAGTCCCTGCAGTCTTATGGCCCTCCTGTGTCTTGAGGAATAACCCAAATGTCTGATGAGGTTAAAGGAGGCTCCTTGAGTATCTTGGGCTGGTCCAACACAATGTGCCCCACTGGCCAGAGTCAGGATTGGATCTGGTGAGGGTGCCTAAGGTCAGACACAGCCCAGTCATCAGTAGGTCCATGGTGATGTGGCAAGTCCATGGTCAAGTTAGGGAGTCAGTCTTCAGGGTCCAGATCAAGTGTGACCATGGCCGCATAAAGGGGAAAGCTGTGGCAGGGCTGGAGGCCAACACTCTTACAGTGTTGTTGGGACAGGAATTGATGGCTCCAGGCTGGGGAGAGAGCCTGGGGAACCTTCATGTCTGGACATATTTAAGAGCTGCCTGGAAAAGGCCCAGATCAACCTTATCTGTCTCTGAAAATGGCCCTTCTTTGAGCAGGGAGTTGGAGTAAACACCTCCAGCCTTCCCTCCCAACCTAGGTTAGTCTGATTCTACAAAGCCTGCTGGCTTTTCTTCTATACTAGCAGTGGATGCAGGATATCCTGTCACTGTGAATGTGACTCACTCAGGCTCTACACTGTGTGTGACAGAAAACCAAGCAGAGAGATGCAGCCACCAGGGGTGACGTCCTCTGGACAGAGCAGCGGGACCGAGCACAGCAAACTCTTGCACACACTCCACGTTCTACCCAGAGCAGCCAGTGGAGTCCTCAGAAAAACAGAGCTAAGCATGTGTGCCAGTGTTGAGAGGACCATCATGCCAGGGAATATTTGCTGGCGTTAGAGTCCATTCAGGCTCCAAGGGAAGTCAGGGGAAGGCGAGCTCTCCATCTGACTGCCTCGGTCCCTGACCTGCCCTAAAGAACGTCTGCGTAGCACGCTGGGCGCCGTGGCCTTGACTCAGCAGAGCAATTTGGAGTGTGTGTCTTGCTGAATGAGAGCTCATGCATCTAGCTGAAATTGCTTTATAGGGCACAGTCCAGCTCCCACCGAAATGCTCGGGAAGCTTTTGCCATGCATTTCAATGAAAATGTGATCAAATCTGTGTCACCTGGTCGTCCCTTAGGCTGAGAACAAAAATTGCTGCTCTGCTGGTTAAAATCAGAATGGATAGAACAGGGGCTGCCGATAAAAATGTTACAGTGAGATCTGTAAGGGAAATGTCCTTTAGTAAGATTTCCTGCAATGTGGATGGACGTAGAAGAGAAAGAGTTAAAAATAAAGAGTTAAAAATATCTTCAGCTGTAGGAAAAAGTGTAGCATCAGAAATAGAACAATGCAAACTTTTTTAAGGTGTTCAACCTGAAAGAATAGTTTTATGCCTCATTTTAATATATCTCCTGACTGATGAGTATGCAAAGACGTCATTCTAATATGCTTTGGCAAAGTTGGTTATATAGCATTTATGTAAGAGACTGGTTTCTTCTGTGAATTTATTTTTTAAGTCTAACTTGTGACTACAGCCATGTGTATAAAAGAAGAAACTTTCTAAATTTAAATCCTTCATCTTTCTTAATTCTGAAGTTGTGGTAGTTTCTGGCTCATCAGATTTGGAGCCCTCTTAGAAACTGTGGGAATATTTCTAAATTTGACTGTTAATCTATTGAACAGAAAAGCTGTCATTGGAGAGAATAAACTTCCTTTTAAAGTACTAGTAAGTGTGCAAAAGTGCTCAGAGGCTTAGGAGGCAAAGTCTATTTACAGCTAGAAGATTTGGACTCTTAAGGGCTTACAGCACTTTTGAAAATGAGACTTAAATGCTTCTAAGTAATTTGGGCACTACAGAAAATCATATCTAATTTCTCTCTTTTTGCTCTGACATCAACACCAATCATAAAATGATTTATAATCTAGTTGATAGCAGAACTGTTTTTATGTGGAGCAAATCCAAGAGAAAGAAATATGATTCAGAAGTGAATTAAATAATTTAATAGTGTTTAAGTATGGGAGGCAGTACACATCCTTGGTTTCAGTGAAACTAAACGCCTTGGTTCCATAGTAATTATTTCCAGCCTGGATGTTGTTCTCAGCTAAATGCTCATCCCTTGGAAACCAGTGGAACTGTGTCTGATGGACATGGTGCAGTAGCAGCCAGAGTCCATGTAGGCTTGCACACTCTTGGAAATCATTAATTATTCCTCTGTAGCCACAGGAAGGAGGCTAAGGTAACAAGGAACTAAAACTCTCATGGTTCAAACAGAACTCCAGAATAAAAAAATCTTGTTTGAAATCGGATGATTTTTGAATATACTTGGCAAGAGGGGTTAAGTACAGACTTCCTCATCATTTCAATGGATCAGACATATGCTAATCCCATCCTGCCTGGAGCAAGATGTCAGCTCTCTTAGAGTGCATTGTTGTCAGGCCCTGGTTTCACACAACTGCTGCTGTGGCTGACAGGAGAAGAGAGAACTTTCTTTTCTCTGCAAGATCTCAGTGGCACAGCAATTTGTGGGCCAGAAAGAGGCGGCTTCTTTCATGGAAGCTCTGCAGTCTGCTATGGCTGTATTGGAGACACTCTTTAGAGGGTCAGGATCTCAGGGCTGGCTGCCTCTGCTGCCTCTTTTTATTCTCAGCTCTCCAAGAGTTACTCTGGGAACTGCAACATTCAGCCGCCCCTGCCCCATTTCCCACATGCCCTTAGAAACCCCAAGGGAAAACTGGTTCCTTGGGATCCAGGCTCCATGCCAGATGGGACTCGGGATGTGCAGAGGTGCTGAGCAATAGGCAGCAAGTGCACAGGGGTGAATGCCAGCTGCTCCAGAGGGCAGGAGAGGTGTCCATAGGCCGTGACACCCTCCTTGGCTCCCCACCCTCTCCAACTGCAGCACCTGGAGCAGAGGAAAGCAGGCAGCTCCAGGAGTCATAGGACTGGCTCATACCGGGGTGCCTGCCCCTAGAGAGGGAGGCATCAGAGCTTTGGCTGGATCCACCTCCAGTCCTGATCCATCACTGGAGGACACCCCTGACAGTCCAGGCTCCCCAGACATTTAAAAC
Organism: Melanocharis versteri; assembly: GCA_013397845.1. Lineage (NCBI taxonomy): Eukaryota > Metazoa > Chordata > Aves > Passeriformes > Melanocharitidae > Melanocharis > Melanocharis versteri. The sequence continues at coordinate 1,287,371 of VZTG01009991.1, read as the reverse complement.
GCAGCTCAGGGAACGAGTATAGTGAACAACAATAAACATAATCATAAATCAAATATAATATAAACAAATAAAAAAAGCGAAACGTTGCGTTTTGTTCACAGTGACGATCCCAGCGGTTCCACAAGCAAGAAAGCCGGGTGTGAAACGGAGGATCCGAAGGAGGCCGGCAGACAGAGTGGCCAGGAAGGCAGGTCCGACACCCTGACGCTTAAAGCCCAGCATGCGGAGCTCCAAGAAGAGCAGGCAGCGGGGTGTTCCCCTCTGGTGCAGAAGGCGAGCCTCCACCACACGGGCTCCCCAGTGAGAGTGCAGCGCAGCAAAGGGACGGCCTCGTGTTCCCATGCGGCTGCCTCCGATTATGAGCTCTCCCTTGACCTAAAGAATAAACAGGTACCAAGGCTTCCTCCTCAGGCTGTGGGAGAAGGGGATGGGGCGGGTGGGACCGCATTTGCACTGTGGTGGAACAACTTTCAGCAAATACATCAGCCTTTTGTTCACCTAGAGCTTTTGCCCTGCCTAACTGGCCCTTTGGCTATGAGGGGCTGATGGAGGCTGATGGAGGAAGTAGCTTCTCCACCTCTGACTGAGTCACCCCCTTACCCAAACCTGCTGGTGTCTGGTCCTCGTTGCCTGGATTCAGTGGTCCAAAATGGACCCAGAAACCCAGTTGTGAGTGCAGGCTTAGAGATGGGTTGCAGGCAGCCAAGAGCAGCAGCATCCAAAGGTAGTGCCTTGCTCACAAGCGTACAGTGCCCATAGGGCTCCCAGCAGCTGGTTGTTCCAAATGACCTCCCTCCCTCATGGGAGAGTCTCCAAGAACCATCTTGCCATCTTGGATCAGGCAGGGCAGGTCCCCTGTGCTAATGCACACTTCTGCATTGGCATGAGCTTTCAAGAGGAAGTGGGGTTTATTCAATGAGTGTCCTGCACAGCATCTACCACGATGTTTGTGCACTGCTGCCACCACTGCCCTCAGTCCAGAGGAGGACGCTGAAGAGATAGGCAGATTTACCAGGCTGAGAGAAAATGATTCAGTCCTAGAAGCTGCAAGCCTTGCCTTCTGTGCCGGAGGCTACAGCCTAGCTCCAGAGCACAAGTATGCCTGTCTCTAGCTGCACGTCCCAATGGACTCCCAGCAGGAGACAGTGGGACAAGGGCAAATAGCAGCTGGCCTCCTCCCTCACAGGTGGAATGTGTCCCCTCCCTCCACGTCTCTGCAGATTACTGTCCAGGAGAGCTGTTGTGCAAAACAAAACCTGAAGCATAATTTATGCCTTTTCCCTGGGAAGGCAGCTCAACCAGAGAGTGTGGGATATGCAGACCCTGCAGTCTGTGAGGTGAGGAGGACTAGCAAACACTAGTGACCATGTCCAGACCATGTTCAGTGGGAGAATTCAGTGGGATCTGTGCTATTGCAGCAGAAGGGTCTCAGCTAATGAGGTTTCCACAGAAGAAGCTGCTACTTCTGGGACATCTCTCTACCCCTTCCCTCAAGGCACAGATGCCGTCCCTAAACATACATGTCAGATCAATGACCCAACAGATTTCTGAGCAAAAGAGACACCTTGGCTCTCTAGCTCTGTCTTTCTCAAAATACTGCATACTCAACTCAGACAGAATTCTTGCTTCACACCAGGAAAAAAAACCAAGAGAGACTAATTAACTGGCTTCACAAGCTACTGTGACATATCCTCAGGGTGGGCCACATCTTGACTGCTATATACGGGCTTAGCCTCCTCGATATCCCAGAGTTGCTCTGGTTTGTCCTGGGGAGTGTCTGTCCTGTGTTATTTTAGCTTTAGGGTCATGTTGCCATATCATTGTTCTTGCAGCAGAGGCCAAACCTGCCCTGGATGCATGTGAACAAGAGAGACATGTTTAGCTGATTGTTCATTAATGTCTGGTGCCTCGCAGAACTGACCTTGCAGGGACTGAGCCTATCTCCTTGGGGAAAACACTTTTCTCACAGCAAAGGGACCTTACAATTTGTGTGCCCCTCCAGACTCATGGATGTCCTCAGTGAATTGCCTCCAGCTCTGGAACGGGGGATTTTCAGGCAGTGAGGAGTACTAATTCTTCCATTCTTCCACTCTTGCACTGTTTTTTATAGGTATTCCTATCAATTTACTCATCAGGTAGTCTTCTTAAATGGGAATAACAGTGACAGGACCTGCACAGCGCTGTCCCAGCAGAACCCTACTTACAGCAGAACTTGTAATACAGGAATAGAACTTACAGTAAGAGAAACAGGTGGAAGGAGACATTTTTAGTCTCACTGCACAACTGAAGTCACATTTACCTTTTTTAGAGAGGACTGAGTTCTAGTAAGGAAGGAAGGTAAAGTGCAGCCTCCTCTGCAGGGTTTGGACCAGTTGTTGCCCCTCAGCATCATCCTAGAGAGCTGGTGAGTGGCTCCATGGCTCTCCTTGCTCCCTACCCCATGAAACAGAGAATTCTGACAGTGCACAGAGGAGAAGTACTGTATGCTGGGAGGCTGGAACAGAGACTCAAGTACTAAAGGTCCCGTGTTCTTAGACTCTATTGTAATATTGGGAAAATGCAGGGGATCACAGGAAAGAGGAGCATGCTTTCAGTCACACATACACTTGGGGGGTGCTGAGGGGCAGCAGCTGCCCCATGGATGGAGGAAAACACCCCATTAACAAATATCCCTTATAGCAATGTCCTTCCATTGTGAGAGGCTGGAGGGAGGGAGAAGCATTAAGAATGAGTGATAGAGAACATGTCTGCTTTGTAAGTCTTTTTTTTTTTCTTCTAATTTTTTACGATGCATGCATTGCCTTGAGTGACTCAGATTCTGTCCCCGAGCCTGACTCCTTTCTGGTTATAACATGGTGGCACATCACCATGCTCAGTGGCAACCTGGGTGGAAAAGCAGTGCTAACTGAGAATAAGATCAGGCTATGATCTCTCCAGGCAGATTTATGAATTTATGCCTATGGGCAACAAAGCCATGGGGTGTGCACCTCAAATGTTTGGCCATATCCAGGCCTGCAGTTTGGCATGCCTTTTGGCTTGCCTTGACCTTGATAAATCTCCCTTCATATGCAATCCCTCACGGCAGTGGGTATTTTGCAGCCATTTCTAATTCAGCCACAAGGCCTGAATTGCTCAGAATAAGTGTTCATATTGAGGCCCAGAAATGTATTAAGCTAATTATTTTTTGAAATCCCCCTGACCCCCCCTTCTGCTTTTCCCTTCCTCTGGCGCCGGCTGTCGGATCATTCCCCAGAGAAGAGTAGCCTTAAGTAGGCAATTACTTGTGATTCACGGGGTTTATTAGGAGCAAGAGAAGGCCAATCATGTCTGGCCTTTCTCGCCTCTCAGATGGGAAGAGAAGGTTCCTCCAGCCATCCAGACATACATCTCCATTACCCATGGCTGCTGTGGTGTTAACGGATGCCCTTTCCTGCTCTGGAGAGGAAGAACACAGGCTACAGCTGTGTGAAATCCTTAATTCCTTTGCACTGTCAGTTAGCTCGACCTGACAGCAAATGAGTATGTCTCAGACATCAATAAGCAGTAAATGGCTGGGCTACAGCAAAGAAAAAGAGACTGCTACCAAACAAGGGTGGGGAGGGCACTTCCCTCTATGGGGATGCTGCATCTGGCTCTGCCAGTCTTCTCAAGCATCCCTTGGAACAGTCCCTGTCCCTGTTGTCCCTGCTGAGAGATATTCTAGGATTCCCCTTGCTTTGGACAGTGCCAGTTGGCAGCGGACCACACGCAGAACCCATCCTTGCACCCCTGGTATGAGATAGAAAACAGACTAGTTGGGGAGTCCTCTCACTTTAGATCTTGTTCTGGTCCTTAATGCCTTAGTGCTTTGGGAGGACTGAGATCATGGACTGCAAAAAGCTGGTGATGTTTTTTATCAAGGTACTGACAGCTTGCTCTGCTCCTTTAGACTTTTAGAAGGATCCCTCATCACTAGTCATTAAAGTCTGCCATTTTTGGAATTGTCCTTGCATGAGATAAACTGGCCTTTTACTTCAGATAAGCAATGACATCTTGTCTTGGCCCCTAATAAGATCAGAGCATATGAATTTCATGTTTTCAGAATGGCTGTCACCTCCTTGGAAACCTCAGATAATTGAAAGGCTCTTGCTTCTGCTTTATTTTGCATTTTACTGTTATTATGTCCCTCCCATTTGTTCCTCTTTCCCTCCTAACACAATTAGCTCTACATTTTCATTAACCAGATCATTATTTTAAGTGCTCACGGTCAGTTGTCAGTCATAACTGTCTGGGTTGGGCCTTTGCAGGTTATTGGTTTAATTTACATTTATCTGCATGAGCCTTCCTCCTGAAGGAAAGGGCCAAGGGATAGTTCAGTCTCATTCCAGGCAGGTCAACTTTAAATACATGTGTCAGGAGTGCTGGTTTTATGGTGAGATTTAAGATGTCCTTGTTTATCCAAAAGGCCTGCTGCCAGGTCTTCTGGTAAATGACACTGAATCCATGATTATTGTGGGGGTGATTTTGAGCATCATTTATGCAGACCCTTTCTGGGAGGGTAGCAGTGAAAGTATTAGGCAAATGTGCTTTGAATTCGGGGTAAACAGAGCTCTGAGCCAGCTGTCTCTACAACTGCAGTGGCCAATCCTGTTGCTAAGAAAATTGCTGGTATTTCTCAGTGCTGGGCTTTGGTGTTTGCCTTGGACAGACCGCAAGCTCAAGGGCAAGGCAGACAGAAAACAAAAGCCTACCTGATGTTTGAGAACAAGGCAAAGGTCCCTGCTTCATGTCAGAGAGGGAAATATGAAAGGATGTGCTCTCCATCCCACTCTCTTCCATAAATGTCAACCTCCCAGTACTTGCTCCACAGCCAGGATACCAGTGCAGGCACAAAATGGCTGGGCTCATGTTGTTGCTTTCTGCCTGTCATCTCCCAAGGTCACATTATCTTCCTCTACTTCCAGAGGAGTTAGTATTGGCAAGATTCCAGAGGTCATTTGCACTTCTCATAGCTGTCAGACCAGGCCTTCACGTGTACCTACATAACTCACTGATGGTTTTATCTGTAACTTACGTCATGTTATAGAAAAGAAAGAAGCAGGTGACATGACATGACTCTGTGAGCTGAGGCTCATGTCTCAGTCTCACTTTGACTGTGAAACCAATTTGCACTTAAACTCAGATCTCGTGCAGCTCAGCTCTTCAAACTCTGAGTACTGGGCCAAGGCATGGTGAGGGACAAGTGGTATGTCTGGGGATGAGGATGCAGTCAGTAAAACTTATCCTTTGGTTCTGCTAACAAGCTCATATTTACCACACGACTGATACAGTGAATCCTCTGCTAATTCAGGACTGACTTAACCAGCACACTCAGTCCTGCCCTTCAACTTTTTTTGGTTTTTCCACGTGTGCACACATATATTAACACTACAGTCTGCACCTGCACTCTGCCCTGTGAAGTGCCAGGGATGTGGAGTTTAGCTCATAGTTCAGCCTGAACCTCAGTGAAGGTAGTTTGAGTTCATTTTTCTTTTTTTTTTTCAATCCCATCTTCCACTTTCATCTTCACACTGCCTCCCTTGTCCTCTGTCACTCATTGGAACCAAACCATCTGCCATTCTCCTGGAACTTGTCAGTGAAAACCCAGCTGCAGAGGAAGATAATCTCCCCCAGCTGGGGGGATTACCAGGAAGTTTAAATTCTGGACTACAGGAATGGCCATCCATACTTGCTTTGCTGAAGCCAGTTGAGATGGTACTTAGCTGTGTGCCGATGTATTTACATGTGTTTGTTGTTACCAGCTCAGGAAAATCCTCCTTCTACTTGTTTTTAATATCTTGTCTCAACATTTAAAATTCAGATTTTTTTACTTTTCAAAACTGAGAGTCTTTCTTTTTCTGGGTATTTTTCTTTTCATTGCTGGCTGACACCTGAAAAACTCAGATATCAAAAAGGAAGACACTTTAGGATTCAGAGTGCTTTATAAAAGACACAAACTCAGAACAAGCTCAACCTCCACTAACTTATATGGAAATTGTTGTTTCTCACTAACTGCTAGATCAAGCCAGCATTCTCTGCATTTAAAAATTAAATTTTCTTCCCTTTTTCTGAATGATTTCTCCTTTCTCTGAGAGTATTTCTTAAGGTTGCTAAGGAGAGGAGAAGCATTAGTAACACTCTGAGACAAGAGATACTGCTTGACATCACCAGAGCACCACTGAGCAGGAAGACATTGCTGGAACATTGCACCTGCAGTGATGAACTTGCCCTAAAGGCCATCAGAAGTGAGTCTGCAAAGGAAGGGCACCTGCAGGCTCCAGCTTTTATGACTGGCACTCCGAGAAGAGACACGATCCCATTACAGCTGTGAGGAATCTCGTGGTGGTGATGATTTAGCCAGTCATGCCCAAACGGGAACCTTCTGTTGAAATCAGGGGCATTGCATTGCAGGGAAAAGCTAATTCAGTGTCACAAGTTCCTTTGACAGTCATGGAAGACTAATCAGTGTAAGAGGTGGGGCAACAAGAAGCCGTGAGGAGGCAATTAGCAAAAACTAACACCTCTGTTCTCTGTTTTTCAGATCGAAATGCTAGAGCACAAATACGGCGGCCACCTGGTGTCTCGCAGGGCAGCTTGCACCATCCAGACTGCATTCCGGCAGTACCAGCTCAGCAAGAACTTTGAGAAGATCCGCAACTCCCTGCTGGAGAGCCGCATGCCACGCCGCATCTCCCTGAGGAAAGTCCGCGTCCAGAACTCGGAGAGCTTCTCCGCGGAGAAAGCCCTGGTGGAGGGGTACAACTTCGTGGGCATCCCACTGGTGAGGTCCCCATCCTTGCCAGCCACCATCAGTGGGGCACTGACTGAGCTGGAGGACTCCTTCACAGAACAAGTTCAGTCCCTGGCCAAATCCATCGATGATGCCCTCAGCACCTGGAGCCTGAAGACCATGTGCTCCCTGCAAGATGGGGGCTCGTACCAGATCAGGGAGACCTTCAGTGCTAGCTCCATGCAGCCAAACCAAGACTTAGAAGCTGAGCTGCAGGATCAGGAGAAGGAGGAAGGTCTCCTGCCAGATACTCTACCCAAGAGCAGCAGCACTCTCATGATGGCTTTTCGAGATGTCACAGTTCAGATCGACAACAAGAACATCTCTGTCTCTTCATCTACCTCGGTGTCCATGGCAAACTGTCTCAGCAGCAACGAGCAGGCCGGGCTTTCTCAAGTTACCAAGGCTGAAGAAGGGCCAGGAGAAGGGGAGGGAGAAGCCAGTGAACTCCCGTCTGCCCCAGAAAGCTTACCTGAGAACAGCCACCCTTCCCCCGAGGTGGATGTCAGTACTAATGGCACGGGGGACAGCAGTGCTGAGCCGGATCAGATGGCCGTGCAGAAGCTCCAGTTTGATGCAAGCAATGAGGCGGGGCAAAGCAAAGGCTCTGAGTCTGAGAATGCAGACAACTCAGAGCAGCTGAGCAGCAGCAGCACCTCCACTTCAGCCAAGTCAGCCTCTGAGGTGTCTTCAAAGGAAGCCCTGCAGGCCATGATCCTCAGTCTCCCGAGGTACCACTGCGAGAACCCAGCCAGCTGCAAGTCCCCCACACTTTCCACAGACACCATGAGGAAACGCCTTTACCGCATTGGACTGAACCTCTTTAATATGTAAGTGACTCTTCCTCTGTTTCCCAGCCTGTGTTATGCCTCACAGGAACAGATGATGGCAGGCTCTTGGTCTAAATCCATCTCCAGAGAAGTTCGTTCCCATTCAAGGGCACGACCATCTGGGTATGCAATGCACAGTGCAGGTTGGCTTCCCAGAAGCCCTTTCCCTAAATTCTCCCAAGTGCTGTCCTTCTCTTCTGCCTAACAGAGGAACAAGACCACTGTCCCGTGAGTAGTGCCCATGCTCTCAGAATTCACTGAACCTTCAGTTCCAGCTGCTGTCCACTGGGCATCCACCAGCTGAGCCTGGGATCACTCTGCTCCACTCTGTTGCAAAGGAACAAATATAGCTGGGACAGTAAACCCAGATATGGTTACTTAACATGGGGCAATTCCAAGTAAAGAGAGAGAGAGACAGAGGTAGAGCTGAGCTTAGCTAGCCCAGTATGAGTCATATCGACAAAATTACATCTCTGGCTCTCATTTTCCTTCAGATACTCGGGTAGATTTTCACCTGACAGACCAGGTTTAGTCACCTGTCTTTCACATATCTGAGTTTGATATCCTGTGAGAAGGCTGTAGGTGTGAAAGCAAAAGCAGAGCAGAGGTTACCATCAGAAGAGGTTAACTCAGAGAGTCACACGTGAATTGCCAGAAAGCAGCTGAGCTCCTATAAGGAGCTTTAGATTTGCTCATTGCCTTTTGATGAGACTTTTCTCATCTAAGCAAGCCACAAGAAGTACTGGGTTTTGCTTTATCATCACACTCTCGTATCTCTGTCTTTGTTTCCATTTGAGTCCCCTAACAATGAGGATGTAATGTACCCATACTAGGAGAACATTTCTCCACATGTTAGCGTGGGCATTTTAGTCAAAGCAAGGACTGATCATTACGCAGTCCTAGGCAGAAGTTTTTCACAGACAAAGGAGCAGTGCACAGGATTTATATATGTGTACCACAGAAGCTGTGGACTCCAGAAGGCAGGAACCAGGAAGAGAGGTTTTTAGGGCTGGTCTCAGAGCGCGTCCAGAAGTGCAGTGATGTTAGGTCAGACAGATCTGGCACTCTTAGAGAACGCAGAAGGACATATTTCCAGTTCTGAGTACAGGTTGGAGGACAGGAGTGAGGAAATGAGCCTGTTAGCTCTGGGAAATTACGCCTGTCTTCAATCTCTGAGCGGTATCTAGGGGACACGTGGCTCCCCTCGTGACTTCCTATCCAAGGGGCTGGGAAGGCCATCAAGCTTCCCATGGTTATTTGGTTGTTGCTTTCCCTGTCTACTTCCACGAAGAAGCCAGTTTACTACTGTGGTGTTTGGGATATGGGCACTGATCCGTAGGGCATGGAGCTCAGACTGCGTGTGCGTGTGCACACATCCTTTTTGCTGGCTTTCCCTGGAGCAGGAGCTGAAAGCCTGCAGTTTCTAGTGGAATCAGCCAGCCTATCTGGCCTCACCCTGCATTTTTGGAAGGCAGTGCTCTGGCTTGGAGCAGGCCTCTGGAAACACATCGATGCGGTGGCGCTTTCCCCATCCCTGCTGCACTGTGAGGGGGTGAAATCCTGGGATGGCGAGTGCTTCATTATGCAGCACTGCTGTAATAGCTCAGTGTGTGTGGGCAGCAGGCTGCGTGGGCAGAGGGAAAGCCAGCAGGACGTGAGGAATCCCGCAGCATTTGCTGGCTCTGCTTAACACCCCTGCAACACCAAAAATGAATAGCAGAGACCAGGCTCAGGAGAGAGGGGAGTAGAGCTGTGTGCTGCACATCTGGGTAAGAGCTGCATGCTGCACTACATGGGACACATCTGCAGGTGTTCATCAGCAGAGGTGCTGTATTGCTATCAGGATTTTGTGGAGAACAAATTGAATCCTGGGAAAAACTGATGAAAGGCTGCTGTTAGTGAAAAAAAAAAATTGAGTTATAGTCTAGGCAGTGCAGGAGGGCTGTCACAGCTGGACTGTTTTATCCTGCATCCTCTGATGGCATTGTGTGTACCATCTCTACTGAAACCTGCCCATCCATGCCAGTGTGTGCATTTTTCTGGCCATATTCAGCTCTCGGCTCCTCTGGAGTGAATCCAAAGTCAGATCAGTGACTTTGGAGTCACACAGGCATAGCTGAGTTCATCCTCGTCCTGTGAACACCATACTGTCCCTTGCCAAATACCAAAGTGTGCAGGTGGACATGCATTTTATGAATCTCTGTTGCTTAGTTTGACTTGTGTCCCGACCGTATCACCTTTGCACTTCGCAGGGAACTTTACCTGTGCTCTTCAGTGGTGAACCAGGAGGTTCGTGTGGTAATAAAGAAGGTGTATTGTTGCTTTTCCCTGAAGAAGGCCTGGGGTTTTCAGTATCAGATCTTGCACCTCTCCTATTTATAAACTTAATGGGGTGATTGTTCTTGCAGCCCTCTCCCCAGGGATGCCACACTGCCCAGCATATTTTCTTTTGACATTACAGAGTAAGCAGAACTATTTCAAGCCCATCAACTTTTTATATGCCCGTGAGGCCCCTGTAAGGAGCAGGCCATTCTGCTGAATGCTGATCCCCTTATAGCTAGACATATGTTGCTCACCCACATACTTCACCACCTGACAATGTCACAGTCTGTGCCTGTGCGTATCATGCATTCATGTGCTCTAAAATCTCATCCTATTCTTTCCTCACCCCAGGAAACTGCCTGAGCAAACTCACTCCTTCAGCCTTGACAAAGAACCCTGAATTTGGATTAATGATGGAAGTATGACATCATTTCATGAAGTCACCCTCTTACCTCTCTCCACTCACCAGCTCAGAGAACCAAAAAAACGTGGCAATCCTCCTGCCATTGCAGTGATTCACCCCAGCAAAGTGCATCATGGCAGAGACCCTTCAGTGGGGCAGACTGCAATACAGGAAGAAAACTTCCTGCACAATACACACGTACCATTTGTTCTTGTCTGCATTGTGAGCCAGGCACCCCATAGGCTCACAGCCACTCCCAGGATACACAGGGGCTTATGAGAAAGATGGGGACAGATGTTTTAGCAGGGCCTGTGGCAATAGAACCAGGGGCAATGCTGTTAAACTCAAGGAGGGCTGATTTCACTTAGATGTAAGGAAGAAGATTTTTACAATGAAGGTGGTGAAACTCTGGCACAGGTTGCCCAGAGAGGTGGTGGATGCCTCACCCCTGGAGATATTCAAGATCAGGTTGGAAGGATCTCTGAGCAACCATATCTAGTCGAAAATGTCCCCACTCACTGCGGGGGGGTTGGAGTAGATGGCCTTTAAAGGTCACTCCCAACCCAAACCACTCAGCTTCTGTAAGAGCCGTGTGTGCAGGCACAGACACTGGCACATTAAGAAGCAGAAAATCACTCCCACAGCCAGGCAATCAGGCCCACTCAGCACCAGACCTGTTCTCAGAGAGATGCTCACAGCCACAGAGGGAGAAAAGCCCTCTGTCTGGGAGCTGCACACTGCTCCCTCCCTTTTCTGACAAAGCATTCTCTGGATGTCTTCTCTCACACACAAAGATTTCTGCCTGAGGGTGTGAATCAATAGAGAAGGGAAGAAAAACACAGCTAAGGGTGGGGGAAGTGGAGGAAGAGATAAGCAAATCTGAGTATGGTATTTCTGTTCAGGCAGCCAACACCAAGCTCAGGTGAAGAAGGTAAAAAGTATGGGTCAACAATGAGCATTGAAAACGTATGGAAAACAAAATTATTTTTTTAACGGAAGAAGTGCCCTTTTGGTTATTCCCCCTTGGAGCCTTGAGCCTCGTTTGCCCATAGACCACGGCAGCAATGTCTCCTAAGTTTCTCCACAGATGAAAGAGCCTTTGACTCTGGAGCAGAGGTATGGCAGAAGAGTCAATAATGAGATGTGGTCCAATGCAGCAGGATCCTTTGTGGCAGTGGGATGCCACTTGTGGTTACCAGGTGACAGCAGGTGCTGCAAGTGACACAGCAGGTCCTATGACATCTTTCTGTGCTCAGCAGCAGCTAGGGGGGCACACAGCAAATCACTTTTCCTCACCCCAACCAGTCCCATTCCTGACACACACGAACTCATGGGAGCCCAAGAACATACCAAGGGCTGCACTGATGCAAGCCATGGGGTGAGCCAGAGGCAACAATGCCTCCGAGAGATCATGAAAACTCACCATGTCTCTGTCCTTCCCTTGCAGAAACCCAGACAAAGGGATCCAGTTCCTGATCTCCCGAGGCTTCATCCCGGACACCCCCATCGGGGTGGCACACTTTCTGCTCCAGCGGAAGGGCCTCAGCCGCCAGATGATTGGGGAATTCCTGGGCAACAGCAAGAAGCAGTTCAACAGGGACGTCCTGGAGTAAGTGTGGAAATTTCTTCCCCTCCTCCCTGCTCTCTAAAGGAGTTGCCAGCCCACTCTGCCCCTGGCTGCACCAGCAAGCACTTTGTTGTCCTCCATGCCCCTTCACCCCCACTCTTCAGGAACTCCACCACTGCCAATCCCTATCCGGCATCCCTCAACACATTTCCCAGCTATGTGTTTCACCCTTAATATCATCAGTTCTTTCATTTCAGTCCCTCCCCAGAAGGCCTGCGGTCACCTAGCAGGAGCTCAGCACTGTCAAGTGGTAGAACTAGTGATGCTGGCAGGTTTGGGGGCTGGGAAACTCTTTGGCTGGGGTCTCATCCTATCTATATAAAGTACCTCTGATGCCTTCTGGGAAGTACTAAGAGAGGCAGAGGAGGAAAAACATCTGCCCCTTGCTGTGAGACCAGCAGGGAAAAATGAATGCTGGCTCCATACTTGGCTCTCTTTCTGTCCAGTTGGAAAATGGTGGCCCTTTGAGTTTGTCCAGCTGCATTATGAGGATAATTACGAGGTCCTGTTTGTGGTGATGAGGAGGCCTGCATATGAAAACATGCTGCTAAGGGCCTGTCAGTGCCACAGCAGCCACAGAGCACTGAGGAATATCCCCACTCCAAAATCTCCAACGAGCTGAGCTGCCCCTTTTCAGAACAAAATCTGTTTCCTTCCTGCTTCTGTTCAGTAGCTGCCTTTGCTGGATTGTTACCTTCAATCCTCTCACCGTGACCCTCTCCTGGTCACAAGCCATGCATCTCTCAGCCTACACCTCTCTCCTCTTTCAAGTCTGGCTTATTCAGAGACCCATTTCAAGGCGTGATCAGCACTCAGCTGGGTCTTTCTTTTATCATGCAGAAGCCCAATTCTTAGAGAGAATGCCTTTCCATTGGGCAGGAAGTCCTTTGCACTGGGTCCTTTATTATATTCTCCCATTCTCCAAAATGTTCTCTATTTCCCTTGAATTTTGCTGTGGTTTCTCTTGAACCAAACCATACAGAAACTCCAAATTCCATCCAACACTACTTCTACTCCAGAGGAAGACCGGAGGATGCCAAAGTGCAAGAGCCAAATCTACGCCTAAATTTTAAAATTAATTCCAGCTGCAATTGCTGCTTCTTATTGCTGCAGGTACCTGACCTTTGGTCCATCTCTTTTTTTAATATACTGTAGAAGTATTGATTTGGCGAGCAACAAGACACATGTAGTGTCCAGTCTCTTCATGCTGAGAACTACAATTAAAAGTAATTGCCTCTTTTTCTCCAGTAAGCATTGTGTGGGCTGCTTCCCCTGACAGATAATCTGCTGAAGTCCAAACCTAGCCTCTGCGCAGACAGGGAAATACTGCAACAACAACAGGCTGACGCTTCCTTGTAATCCTAAATTTGGCATCATCCCTGCAAATGACCATGTTCCTCTACCTCACATGGGACTACAAACCCTGTGTCAGCAGCTCCTGGGAACAGTTCCTATTGCAAAGCCTGGTGTCGGGCGGGATCCCAGCCTTAGTGCCCAGGAGCTGCTATGTTGGGGTTGCCTGTCCTGTTTCTGCACGTGGCATGGGGGCCATTGGAGCAGGTGGCCCTACTCCATTGTGCTCATTACTCCAAGTTTCCACTGCCCCTCTCACAGTAACACTCCAAATGTTCAGTGAAAGAGTGACCTTGCCCCTCCTGTTAACATCTGTAGAAAACAAGGCTCACAGATGGGGACTGAGATACTGAGGCTGTGTGCACATGGATATATCTTGGGCAGGGACTGTGTGTACCTGAACATGTATCAAGCAGCTGGGTCTGAATTCAGGGTTCAAAACTGTGTCTTATCTCTCCAGGCAACAGATGATATGCTTGCACCAACAATCTGTCCTGCCGTCCCCTCTTCACAATAAATGGCTGGTTCATCTTCCTTAAAGGCAAAGATAAAAGCAGACTTAAAATATACAAAGAATGTTCAAAAGCAGGAAGGGAAAAACATGCACATTCAGCTGGTTGTAGCTGTGCCATTTGAAGGTACTTTCCCCCTGTGCCAGTTCTGAGCTTCAGGGTAGCGATGGTTGGTGGGTTTCGCAAGCAAATTTTTCACCACCTGCTCATGAGAGCTGGATGGGCACTGGCTGCACCCCCAGCAGCATGCCATGCATGGAAACAAGGCATTGAAAGGAGAAATTATGGCGCAGAATTATCATCTTGGATATTTTTCCTGTCCATACTGCAGGAAGAAGAGGGCTGGCAGAGTAGTATAGTGTGCTGGCATTTCCAGCGCACTGTATCTCGAGGACTGGTCACAACTTACGAGCTGTTTCTATGGGAACAAGAGGCAGATCAAAGACCTTTTGGCATTTTAGAACTGTCTAAGACCTAGTCTAGTTCTCATTCCCCATCCAAGTCCCATCAAACTAGCTCAGGAACACTGACACAGGTTGGGGGAATAGACTCTGCAAGGGCTATCTTGCTGTCCCCACATCCACCCACGCTTAGCAATGTTAAGGTACATGGTATTCCCAGGAGAGCATGTGGCAGACAGCAGAGCTCATACAGTAGCTTTTGCACAATTTGCCCAATACCACAGTCATTTCTGTGGCCCAAACAGGCAGAAGATGAACAAGCACTTAGTCCTGCCGAGGTCAAATGCCCAGGCAGGGTGGCCGTGAGCAGGCAATAGTGCTTGGACAGGCTCTGATCACCCGTAGTGAGCAAGCCTGTATGCAGGCAGAGATGTCTGTGCTCTTTCACATCCCAAACCTGACCCTGGAGCCTCCTCTACCTCCCAAAAGCAATTTCAATTATTGATGCCACTTGCTGTGTTAGTTTAGCTTTCGCTCGATGTGAAAACTTATGTTGCCATTGTGTACTGTAAGCAACGTTTCTATTGCAGCCAGGTTGAATTAACCCAGCTGCATGAATAAATAATAGGACAGCTTTTAAAACATCTGCAAAAGCGTCAGCCTCCCTTGTGCATCTGGAGGCAGGGCAGAGCTGCCCAGGTTACAAACTCCGGACTCAGCTGTAATGTCCAGCCATAAGACTGTACTCTGCAGAGTTCTCTTGGCTTCTGCAGGTGTTGAAGCTGTGCTGGCTGGCAGACAAGCCAACCTCTGCCTGCTCCTGCTGTCAAACAGCAGAGCTCGGGAGTGCAGAGTGGCGTTTGGCACTGTGAAGACAACCCTACTTTACTGCCCACCTAGTAGATGTAAAACTCCAGAGAAGTGCTATGCTGGTTGCAAAGCCTTTTATGTAAAAGGGCAGGGGTTTAGGTGAGGTAAGCATTTTATGAGGATTGAGCACTTTGGTGTGCTATTTTGCCTTCCCACACCTTCATGCCCAGCACCTAAATGCCCTGAAATTATAATCTCCTGCCCATCTTCCTGCTCTTACCTCTCAACCTTTAACTGATTTTCTTGGAACTCAGAAGAGGTATCTGGATAACTCACAAGTAATTCTATATACTAGCCAGAAGAACAACAGAGAGAGGAGGAGATTTTCAACAGTTTCTGACTATAATTGACACACACGCATTGATAACACTGAACCACTCAGGTCTGTCTCTTTAGGAAGATGCAGTATGTAATTTTCTTGTTTAGAAAAGACTTCAGTCTTTAAAACTAGGATTTATCTCACCTGTTGTTGGCCACCACCAAGTTTAGTGCCTTCTAGAAATTTATGAATTCCTTCTGTCAATGGAGAGACACGGGGCCCTCAAGAGTATTGTTTTTCTCAGTGTGCAAGTTTAGGCTGGACATGCAGCTTTTAGGCATTTTTTGTTACAGGACATAAATCCCACTTGTAACCTATTTTAAGCATCCCACAGGATAAGCATTCACTGTGATCAGCATCCCACAGTAAGATCCAAGAATCTCCTTCCACAACCTGTCCTGCAGCCAGTGAGGGGGGGGTCTCTGGGGACCTACCCCAGGGTTTCAGCGTCTACCAGTCCAGGGAATACAGCTGGAGAGAGGTAGCCTGGCCCATTAAAGCACCTATGTGGTACTGAGCAGTTTTAATCAAATCTATTTGTGAAGTACTGAAGAAAAATAATTCTGTTGCTTTGAAAAAGTCAGGCCCAAGGCATTAACACATAGTTCTAGTATGAGACACATCATCATTCTTGCATCCTTTCTTCATTCTGTGTATATTTGTTGCTTTTGTTCTCCTTCCTTCATACTTTCCTTCACTTCAGTCCATTCTTCCCCTCCACCTGTTCCTGACTCAGGAACTGCTTCCATTTATAGCTCATTCATGATCAAGATAATGGGAGTGATTTCATGAATGGAGTCAGCTGTGCTGCGGGTACTGGATGGTTTGTGTTCAGCTCGTGGGACTTGGAAGTGCAGATGTGGCTGCCCTGGTGCACTTGCTGTCAGGGGAGAAATGGGCAGGGATTCCAGCAGAGGAGACACTGTGCTGAGTTGGGGTCTGGTTGGTGCTAAGAGTGAAAGTTTCTGTTGGAGACATTCTCCCTGGGGGTGAGCAGGTCTCCTGTCTGCCAAGGCTGTGTTGCCTTCTCTTTCTCTCATGGAAAGCCAGGGAGAGAAAAGCTGCTCTCAGTAAGTGCAGAGCTGGGAGCCCAGCAGAGGGACTGTCTCTCAAAGAAGAGTTAGGTTCCTCTTGGACCAGCAGAATGGACTTGTCAGGTCAGCCCAAACTAGCCTTCTTTCTCCTTCTCAGTGAGGATACTACAGGGGGTCACTAAGGGACTTGCATCACAGGAGGGTTTGAGGAGGAGCAATAGATAGGGATGTGATGGAAACAGGACAGAGGGAAGAATGTTAGGCAGTTCTGACCTCTTGCTGCAAGCAGGGCTGTAGCACAGACCAAATGCGAGTAAGAACAGCCTTCCCATGCCAGGCTTGTACAGGCTGAAGGTGCAGCTCGAGTCTGCCTAGTCCCCAGGGAAGCTCAGGAAGGAGTAGATTGCCAAGCAAGCAGCCATATGAGCTGCGAACAGCCATTGGAGGTTGAGTATGCATGACAGCCCAAGGGAAAAACAGGCAATACGTGTCCTTAGCATTCTCCAGAGAGGGAAGACTGGTGTGGGCTGTGGTCCCCGCTGTAGAGACCATCCTTCCCAAGAGGGCATGGAGGGCAGGATTGGGACACACGCCTGTGCCCACTGGTGCAAGCAATTGGGGAGTCCTGCTAACTTGTCTTTCTGTTCACTTAGCACATGCAGGGCAGTCTCCTTCCAGGGGGCTGAGCTCTTCTACAATTCACCCAAACCCTGGTTCACCTTCAGAAAGCTTGTAGAATTAGGGAGGCTGAGAAAAGGGATGGTTTTTATTAATATCTTTGTGCCTTGTGATTTTAAACTTTCCACCTGGCTTCCTCCCCCCTTGCTCCCTCCCTGAGTAGAGGCTGCAGGTTCATTACAGACGCTTTTAGTTGCATCCCAGCTCCTGCTGCATTGTCACCTGAGTGGAAAAGCTGGAAAATAGGTCATTACACTTGGGTGAGCAGATCCCAGCCCCATATGATACAGCTGCTTCCTGCCTTCACGGAACCCTTTTGCCACAGGCTTTTTTGCCATGCTTAGCTCTGTGCTAAATCCTCACAGCTCTTTCGACACTATGTCCACCCACTTTTGGGGGGATCTTTTTCCTGTAGCCTAGGAGGCTACAACAGAGACAATAGCTAAGCATAATAATCCATCTAGGAGCCCACTCTTTGGTCCTGGAATCTGGTGTGGAATTCTCTGCTTGTTGTTGTGAGGTGCCTCAGGGCAGATCAAACTCCTCATGTACACAGGTGGCACAAGAGCCCTCAACCCCCACCACCTTGTTTATGAGGCAGGGAGCCAGCGCTTTTCCTGCTCACTTCAACAGCATGATCCAAATATCCAAAGTTATATCCTTGCAGACAGTGGGCTAAATGAATCTCTGGATGCACTGTGAGCTCAGTTTGTGTGGCTTGTTGCAAGTTCATGGGCAGGAAGGAGTTGAAACATGAGATTTTATAAGATGATTACTGTGTCCCTGTATCATCACCCCTCAAGCCTCCTGGTGGTCCTGGAATAGGCATCTCACAGGTGTCCAGCTGTTTGTGGAGAAATGAACTCAGCACTGGTTTTGGCATGTGCACATAAGCTGTTGGTTCATTCCTCGGATGCAGAGAGCCACCCACTCTCATATCCTTTGTCAGCTTCCGCGGTCTCTACCTTGGAAAGAAAAGGCCTCCCTGCTCTGGCTCCATGAAGAAAAGTCGTGCTGCATTTCAGGGGATATCTGACACAGCTACCAGAGTGCATTTGGAAAGTTAATGCGAGCCTGTGCAGGAATCTGAGGTCAGGGAAGGCTGCAAAACTTCCACCTGTCTAGAAGAGGAGCAGAAACATGGCAGACCCATAGCAGACGGCTGTTTGGCACTTTGGATGGATTTTGCTGTGTCAAATTTGCTCACAAAAAGTATGAGACAAGTCTGATCCACCTTTCTTTCTGTCTGTCTAGCAGCAGAAATAGCAGCTTGAAGAGCAGCTCCTCTAGGAGTTTGGCACAGGATTTGTCCGATAAATCAAATCCAAGCACAGGCTGACTTTGCTTGAATCAAATATTCTTCCTAACCTGTCCTTTTTGCCTGGTCAACTTTTCTCAGTGAGCAGGACAGGGGACACTGTTCTTTGGGCTGAGAGACAAATGGAAGAGATTCCCAGGAGTTAGAATTTACAAAGTAAACCGGCATCAGTCAGTCTGTGAGAGAAACTCTCACAGGAGAATCTGAGCATAACTCATGTAGCAATGCCTGTTTGAGTTTGAAAAGAGCTATGAACAGCTGCCGTGTCCTACTTGTCCTAATGAAGGCTCGATGCTTTCTGTATTAAGGGCATTGACCTTATTACTTGAGATTTGTACACAAAGGGGAGGATGTGTTAGGGCAGCCTGTGTGGAGGGGGGAAAGACTGATCAAAGAGGGAAGGAGTAAGCAAAAGATAGAGGATTTAATGCTGGTGGGTTGGGGTTACTAGGGTGACCTCAGCGGGTGTCCCTGGGGTGTGCAAGGACTCTGTGTTCACATGTCTGGAAGCAGACAATAGCAGCAAAATCACCAGGGTCAGTGCTGAGAAACACTGCACACTGGAAAGGATTAAAAAATAATAACAAAAGACCAAGTGCAGAGGTGGTTGCAGCTGTGAACACAATAACAAGAGGAAAACTGTTCTTACTATCAAAGATAAATTCCAAGAAGCAGAATGCCTTGATGTTAACCCAAGGGAGTGAGTATAAGTATGAGAAAAATAAAAATAACAAAGGAAAGAGGCAGTGGAGGAAGTTTTTCTTATTGCCAAGTGTTTCTGCAGTCCACCTCTCGGAGAGATTAAAAAATATTTCATGGAAGATTTCCTATGAGAGCAGTCCCTTTGATTCTCTTCTCTTGCTCCCTATTTGTTCCTGAATTTTGATTATATGGACTTTGTGCAGAGAAAGAGCCCACAATTCCTAGCTGAGGTTGTAACAACTCCAACCTCAGAAGACTCAAAGCACTTTATGTTCAGTCAGAGCTCTTGGTAAGTTACTCTGCGGGTGTCACCCCAGTTAAATGATGATATCTCCACTCCTGAATCAATAAGGCAACAGAGGAATGCAGAGACACCTCTGAGCATTTGAACTTTGTCCCTCACCCATCTGAGGCACTGTGCAACAGATTTTTTATTCTAGCAAGGCTGCATATGGCACTCAACAGCTTAGTTCACAAACCACTTCCCAACAACCCACAGCAAACTGCAGCACTTAGAAATGACCAGCAGACACACCCCCAGCTTATCTCAGAAAGGAAGAAGAAACTGGTAACAGCACATCCCTTTGTTAATAGAGGTTTCTTTGGCAAAATTTCCAGATAATCCTAGGAAATAGAAGGATCCAGAAGGGACCTAACCCCCTTCCCCTCTTTTTTCCCTGTACCACTCCTCATAAAGTCCCAGACAACCTGTCTTGGGGAAAATTTCCTCATTAATAACCTTAAATTTAGGATCAGTTTATCCTTTACCACATGACAAAGCAACCCAAGCACAATATAAAAAATTAAATAAAGAGGTTAAGGGGCTGATAGAAGTAGCATCCAAGGTACAGAGAGGCAGAAAAATGAAGTTCTTTAATTTTTAATACCCTTCTAATGTCAAGGTGGTCCCATTAGCAAATTAGTAACTTGTACATAAGGAAGGCTTGAAGAAAATGGGATTTTGGCACCTGTGAATTTCTTGGTTTGTCAGACAGAATTTCAGCTTTGAAAATTTATTTTTGGGAAAGAATAATGACAAACAGGAAGGTAAATTCTACATACCAAAGTTAGTGGAAAGTAGATTAATTCAATGTCTGTCTTTGTTTAAATAACTAGTTTTCTAGACAGGGGACATGCAGAACATAATTCTAGACTTCAGCAGAGCTTTGGACATGAAAAATTTTTTGTTGAGTGTGGAAGAGGGAGAAATTAGCAGAGGAATCATAAATGGGGGAGTGAATTGGCTGATACAGACATTAGTGCCTACATACTCTGCTGAAATGGGAAGTTGGGCCTAAGGGACATTATGAACAGGGGGTTCTGAGTCTAGTCTTTTGATTAATGCTTGCAGTAATGACCTGAGCACAAAAGGTAGTAATATGCTAACAAAATATGCTGAAGCCACATGGGAAAGGCGTTGTCATTACAAGTGACTGAAATATCATGCAGTTAGAGTAAGAACAAGAGATTATTTGACTAATACAGAGAGCAAAGACTGTAGTGGTAGGTGTTGGAGACTAACAGCAGGGATTTTATAAGATGAAAATGCTTTAGTGGGAAATAAGAGAGGTGGCATCCCCTTCTTGGGGTGTCTAAATTGGCCATGAATCACCAGTGGACAGTGAACCACGTCGAAATGCAAAGTGACACCAGATGAGCAGGCGATGTTGCAATGTTATTTCTGTACAACAGCTTGCATTTCCTGTTTTCTCTGAGCTGGCTCTGGTCTTATTGATATTGATATAGGTGTCTAAATATCTATGTCAATATAGATTTCTATATATCTCTATCGATACAAGTAAATATCAATACATATATATATATACTTTCTCTATATATGCATATGTGAACATATATGCTGTCTATGGTATGATATGTATATATCATGGCGTATACACACACACACACACATATATAAATACATAGTAAGGCACAAGAATTGCTCACCAGCTGCAGAATGCAGGAATCACTTGTGTGAAATCAGTGCCCGTCGTAAGCAGGATTCAGGAAGCCATAGTGACGTCTCAGGGCCTCTCCCATGGGATTTCTCTTGGCGACTGGGCCTTGGTACCACAGTGGAGGAGCCTGCCCGGGGTAACCCACGGGAGGATGTTCTGATGAAGGCTGTGTCCCCCTCTCACAGCTGTGTGGTGGACGAGATGGACTTCTCAGGCATGGAGCTGGACGAAGCCCTGCGGAAATTCCAGGCCCACATCCGCGTGCAGGGGGAGGCGCAGAAGGTGGAGCGGCTCATCGAGGCTTTCAGGTACGAGCCCCACTGCTGCAACCAGGGGAAGCAGGGAACACAACACACCCAAGGCAAAAAACCAGCAGTCATGGAGACAATGGCCAGGGACTGCCCTTCTGAGGAGGGGGATCAGGGAGGGGCTCCCGAAGGATGGAGTCCTGTGTGCCACTGCTGCGTCACAGCCGCGGCCTTGTCAGATGTTCAGCGGCCAGAGTGAGGCCAGTCCTGACATGGCTGCCCGCAAGGGATTCCCTGTCCATTGGTGACTCGCAGGAAGAGCAGCAGAGGGGCTTGCAGGGGTGCTGGGTTGCTCCCTCGGTGTACCCAGACAAGTGCTTTGTGCTTAGCAAGGGAGGCTGGAGCAGACACCTCCTGTATCACCCTTATGCAGTGACATGCTCTGAGTAGTCCTCTCCAGTCTCACTTGCTGTTTTGGCTCCTGAGGACAAGAAGGCTGACGTTTCAGTGGCCTACTTCAGCCATTGGTGGGGAAATTTGCCTTCAGACAGCAGTGGGTTCCTTCTAGTTTGTGTGAGAGCTGGAGTGAAAGGAAGGATTTGATTTAGTTGTGATAAAGCCATTGCCAAGCTGGAGCAGAGGGCTCCATGTTCCATGTTAAGTGTGTGCGTCCCTCCTGCTGCAGCCAGAGGTACTGCATGTGTAATCCAGATGTGGTCCAGCAATTCCACAACCCGGACACCATCTTCATCTTGGCCTTTGCAATCATCCTCCTCAACACGGACATGTACAGCCCCAACATCAAGCCTGACAGGAAGATGATGCTGGAGGACTTCATTCGCAATCTGAGAGGTGAGGGTCCTGCCTTGATTTTTTTCTTTTCCCCCTCTTGCTTTTCTAAATTCTTCCTAGACGAAGGCAGGAAAATCCTAGTGGAACTGCCTTTCTCCAGGTCTGCTGCTGCTTGCCTGTGAGCCAGACATGGAAGGACCTTTGAGATGTCTTCTAGGGTGCTGGGGAAGGGAAATTCTAATTAGCTTTGTTTTCTACAGAAAGCTGTCCAGCCTTCTCAGAAACCAGCCATTGTCCTTTGAGATATGGCTTCATCTTTCAAGATTTCTCATTGCTTGGAAACAGTCCATTGTATTACATTTTCCTATTGTTCAGCTCCATCCTTCTTAGACCAGATTGAATTGTGCTAAACAAGCCCTACTTGCTGCTTTGAATATATGAACACATTTTCCTTCTGTTCAGGCTAAATCTTCCCCTTCTTAATTGCCTGCAATTACTTATAGTAACTGTAGGCGTGACAGAGTTCATGCATACATTACCTCTTTGCAATTTCTGATACATCAGTTCCCCAAATCAATTTTCTTCTATTTTCAAGGTCGGTCCTTTCCATCCTGGTAATAGATTGTTAAAAGCACTTTTTCAGATGTGGTCACAATATACTCATATATAGAGCTACCGCCTTGTCCTTATTTTCAGATCTACTAACGCAGCTTAGTATTGTTTGGCCTTTTTGACATCATGTCTAGACAAATTATTGTCTAATTTCCCAGCCATATTCACTCCTAGGTCATCCTAGGTCAGCCATTTTCCAAGTTTTTCTTACTGCACATCTGCAATTCAGATAAAGCTCCCTCAAAGTTTTTCCAGTGTAAATTCCTGTCTTTTTTGAGGATTTTGTACTTCTCTGGGTTCCTTTGACTTGTTTCTTTGTACTGATTGCTGTTCAGAAAGCGTCATCTCAGCCTCCCACACCTTCCACAATTTTTCACCTGCTTCAGACTGGTATAATGTGACACTGAGGCCTTCTTTCAAGTTAATTCCATGGATACTGAATGGGGCTGCTACCTGCCATCATCTCCTTTAGTATTACAACTGATAGCACTAACAAAAGAGGGTTTTTTTTTTAATGTTAACTTACACTTAGAGCTGCCTTAAAATCTGTCAGTTCACACCACAATGAATTAAACCAGCATGAAGGTCACTCACCTCCAGAGTGCAACACACCACAACTCCTTAGTGCGAGTGAATGCCACCTCACCACAGACAAGGGGAGACAGTTCAACCCAGCCTCACCTGCAGGCCAATGCCCAGGCCAGCAGCTTCAGCAGCCTGTGCTCAAAATGTTACTCAGGATACCCTTGCAAGGATGTGGGTAAGGGAGCCAGGACATCTCAATGCCTCTCCATTCCTCAGCAGTTCCTCACCTGCATCGCTCAGGATAGCACATCTCAGACCTGGAGCTGGAGGGAATGCAGAGAAAATCAGTATAAAGTGACTGGAGGAGTTCAGTTTGGAGGAAGGACTGGCAGCTTGGTTTGCAGTGTTTGGCTCAGGGAAAGGTAAAAGAAAACTTTTCTGCCAGGCTCTGAAGGGTCAGACAGCAAAATCTGCAGAATTATCTAAGGAGATGTAAAAGAGGAAAGGGGCAGTGTCAGGGCAGAGATATCACAGATAGAATAGCAGGAAAGTATTACTCCTAGGAGACAGCACAGAAGGAAAATGGTGGAGGTCACCAAGCAGACAAGGAGAGCTGATGCTTGCATTGGCAGGAAGAGCTGCTGAATCCCATCATAGGCCTTCTCCACATCTAGCATTTCTGATGATACAAAATCAATGCAGGGGTTGCTGCTGAGTGGCCCAAGATATATGAATGTGAAATTGTGGCTATAAAACCTTAGGGAACACATGGAAAGGAGCCACCATGCAGAGCAATGGAATAATGAAATCAACTGCATTGGCCTTTGAAATTTCAGTCCCTCCTGCTGGTGCATTAGATGCACTAGAGAAAGGAAGGAGACAGCCTGAAGTGAATTATTGCTATTCCCCTCCAGCCTTCCCAGCACTGCACAGTGGAGACAGTAGTGACCTTCCAGAGACCACTGGTTTTTCCTTTTCCTTTTCTCACCGACTGGCCTGCCCAACATTTTCTGTGTTTGGCAGGGGTGGACGATGGTGCTGACATCCCTCGGGAGCTGGTGGTGGGGATCTATGAGAGAATCCAGCAGAAAGAGCTAAAATCTAATGAGGACCATGTGACTTATGTCACCAAAGTGGAGAAGTCCATAGTTGGAATGAAAACGGTGAGCACCCATAACCCCGCTGGCACCCACTCAGCCCCTCTGCCCCCCACCACCCCCCGCCCTCTTTTCTGTGTTCTTCCTCTATACCTTTCTTCTCTTATGTAATACTTTCCTTGCTTGTCTTCACAAATTTACTCCTTTTTCTCCAAACTTTTTATTCCCTGCTTTCTCATTCTTTCCTAATTTTGAGGGATCTCCTTGGCCAGAGTTTACAGTATCTAGTGCAGTAATTGTATGCCCAAGAATTTTACTGCAGGTCCTGCCTGCCAGTGCTCAACTGATAGCCCTGCAGTGGTTCAAACCTTCAGGCCTTTAAAGGGTGTAGAAGTGAAAGTCAAAGTGATAGAAAACAATTTTATCCATCTGTCTCTAATGAGTTCCCTAAAAATTGCTGGGGTTAAGAGATCCCCAAATGCACAGACAGCTTCTTTGGCAGTAACCAATCTGTAATGCAAAAACCAACAGAGTTTACCCAAAATAAAACAGAATGATTTCTCAAAGCCCAGGAAACCTGCAGATGTCCAGTGGGGTGAGAGGATGAGCAGTGACCCAAGGATTGGAAGCCAGGAGTAGGATGTGTGAGCAACAAGGTTGCCTTTAGCCTGCCCTCTGATTTACCCAGATCACAAAGGCTTTCTCTGTTACTGCACCAGCAGGAAAATTGATGGCAAGGAGTGGTGGTGAGGAGGTGATTTGTGTGGGTGGAATTGTGTCACTGGGCATGGCTGTGCAGTCTGAAGGTGGGGGAGGCCCACAGTGGCCCCCCATTCAGCCCCTGCATGCCCTTGTGTGCTCTCTGCAGGTCCTGTCGGTGCCCCACCGCCGGCTGGTCTGCTGCAGCCGCCTGTACGAGGTGACCGATGTCAACAAAGTGCAGAAGCAGGCAGCTCACCAAAGGGAAGTTTTCCTGTTCAATGACCTGCTGGTGGTGAGTGTGCTTTGGCAATTAAGCACTGCAGTAATAAAACCTGCCCTAGTTTCTGTGAGGAAATCTAAAACCAGTCCACAGCATCCATTTCTCTCCTGTTCTAAGGACAGGTCCCAGTTCATCAACATTGTAAGACACAGCCCTGGATCCTTCACTGTTAAAAACCTACTAAATCTACAACTCCAGTAACCCTTGAAAAAGCTGTCACATCCCACAGCCATCCAAGCAATGTCATTACTCTCTCTCGTGCCTTTGCCAGCAGGGAGGTTCATTTCATGAAAGGGAGGTTCATTTCTTTGTCTGTTTGTACTATAGTAGACAGAGCCCTCTCATGCACTTTAAATCTTTCCTGCCAGACACTTTAAAATCACTGCCTTCTAACATGGAAAAGGCTGTAGCAGACTAGATAGTACTTACCAGACCCCCAAATGTGTAGAGTATTTTTGAAAGTGTCCTGCCCCAACAATGGAATTAGGCAGGTACAGGAGAGCAGTTACACCGAGACTGGAAGGAGGCCAAACAAAATGGAAGTTTGCTGAATTTAATGGGGAAGTAAAACTGTGGTTGCAGCAGATGCAAGACTAAACTCAAAGTCTTTCGTAGAAGGAGAGGATAAGAGAGCTTTACCCACCTATTTCTCTGTACCTATTTGCACAGTTGTGAACCTGGGGAGAGGGTCTGCTCCTTGCTATCTCTCTAGTCCGTGGGATCCATAAGATCCATAAGAACTAGTGCTGAGGAACAAGGGCAGCACAGCATTCTCATATGCTCTTGTTCCCAGCTCTAAGGTATTTAGGACAGGCTTCCCTTTGCCCTTTGATCTGCTCCTTGGTGAAGAGAATTACCTTTTCAAAGTCAGAAATGTGGTAATTAAAAAGTAAGCACCCCTGGGAGAGAGCTGAGTGGGCCCAGGGTGATGCCTACAGGATTCCAGAAGTGTTGTTACAAATTCAGCATTCCAGGCAGCTCTCTGGGCAAAGAGCCGGTCATTCACCAAACATTGCTCCCAAGTACACTTAACAGAGCTTGCAAAAAACTTTTTTGCTTTGAGCAGTTTGCATAGTTCTTGCCTCACTGTTCCCCAGCACCAATGATGCTTCTCTCCCTCCAACAGATCCTCAAGCTTTGCCCGAAGAAGAAAAGCTCCTCAACGTACACATTTTGCAAGTCAGTCGGCCTGCTAGGGATGCAGTTCCATCTCTTTGAGAATGAGTGTAAGTCCAATGCTCCTTGGTTTCCTGGAGGGGTTTGGCGGGGACAAGGAGAAGGAGGGAGGGGGCTGTGCGAGTTTGCATTAGGAGAGAGATTCTATCAGGGTTAAAAGTGGAGGAGAGAAAACTGAGGCTTGGTGCCAAGGAGATCACTCTTTAAGTACACTGTGATGAGAAGAAGCTCCTGGTACCTCTCCTAGGTCTGAGCACCTGCAGAAGGGCCTCATTGAAAGATACGGCTTGTCATGGTGGCAAGAACACCACCAGTGGTGAAGACTGGGGGAATCAATTCCCATATACATCCTCCTGAGCTCTCAGAAGCCAACTGGAGGTGCAGAATCTTGTTGACAGAACTGCTGCTGCCAGCTTTAGCCCCTCTCCCCTCATGCCCAAAGTCACAACCCCCACTGCTGCCTTTGATGCTGACAGAGGCTCAGGTGCTGCTGCCACCTCCCTGCACAGTGCCAAGCTGTGCTGAGAGCTTCCCAAGGCAGAGGCAGAGCCCTTGGAACAGCACCCACCAAAGCATGGCGGGAGGCCAGCCCTAGTCAGCCTGACCTTGATGGTCTGGGAATAGAGCCATGATGTGTCATGACTGGAGCTGGTTGTGCCATGGAGGAGTTCCAGAAACAGGCAGGCTTCCTGCTGGCACGGGCGGAGGGGCAGCACAGCAGTCCCAGGCGAGCACGGCTGATGCCCCTGGGGCTTTGTGAGCACATGGAGAACATGCTGCAAGGAAGGCAAAAAGTAGCAGCACTGTGGCTATAGTAAGTTTTTTCCATCCCTGCTCTACTCCATTGGCAGTGTGAGTCACTCTCCCGACTCCCAGCCCTGCAGCATGCAGAGGCTCCCACATCCCTATGTGAACTAAAGGGTCATTCATACCTGAGCATCCCCAGGAGGCACCATCAGAGCTGGAATCAGCTTTCAGGGGTAGCGTGACTATCCTGGGAGGGCCCAAAGGTCTTCTGGCAAAGGTGCCCTGTTGTGTATCCCCTGGAGAGACAGCAAAGCAGATGTCCCAAAGATCTTGTGACCTGAACAGATGAGAGAGACACAGGGTGGGAAAAGGGCTTGGCACGCACACAGGGGGAGCTGAGGGCTGGCTGAAAATAACAGTTTAGGCCTTGGCTTGTTTGGGAAAGACTGATAAAGGAAGGCTGCCCATGGAAGGCAGGCAGATGTAGGAGCAATGGAGGAGAAGTGAAAGCAGGACAGGGAAAGATAGAAATTAAATTTAGAGGAATGTGAAAGGAAAGGAGGAAAGCGATTGAAACCACCAGCCATTGAGCAAATGATAGAGGAAGTCCAGTCAAAAGTGTGGCAAGTTCTGTGCACTCTCGTGTTCTCCTGATTCTGCAGTCTGAATCCCCAGTCATCACCTCCATGCACGCAACCTGATCTTTAAAACATAAGGCCTTTTGCTGTTGTATTGTCACTCTCTGGGCATGTTCTTTCATTTTCATCCCTGTGTGTTTTGCCTGTGGGGAGTACTAAGCAGAGACTTACATATCCACATCTTTCCCTTTACCATTCTCTCTGCACAGTGCAATGAGCTCCCCACCCATGCTGTGCCAACAGCCCTCCTGTGTTCTCTGCAGATAAAAGGAGAGACTGGGGAGAAGTCCTGCCACTGTGGATGCAATGGCTGTTCTGGCTTTGACCTCTCCTGCTGCATCACCCACAGGAGAAAAAGTGTTGTTGGCCTCATAAACACTGTTTACTCTTCCACAGATTGAGAAAGGCTTTACAGTCCTACCTCCATGTTCAGGTTCCCAGGGCCAGTGTTGCACGAAGAGTAACTAAGAGCTAGAGTTCTCTGGTTTTGGCAGCACTGTGGTGCTGGTGACACTTGCCTTGCTGCTGCAGCTTGGCCCCTCTGTTCTCTTGGAGGGCTGCAGTGGTGCAGGTTCCCACAGTCTGCAGTGTGACAAACTCTGGGTGTGCAATTCCACTGGACTCATGCTGAAAACTCTCTGTCCTTAAGGCCTACCAAACAACCAACTACTCCATCAAGAATGCCTAACGCTTCTTTATTTTGTTGACACATCTTCTTTCAGATTACCCCCATGGCATTACACTGGTAACTCCGGTTTCAGGCTCAGAGAAGAAACAGGTACTACACTTCTGTGCTCTGGGTGCTGAGGAAATGCAGAAGTTTGTGGAAGACCTGAAAGAGTCGATAGCAGAAGTGACAGAACTGGAACAGATAAGAATTGAATGTAAGGGTCTCTCATACAATTCACACTCCAATGCCATCACACTGCATGTGACTACAAGAGAGAAAGGGTAAAGGAAGGGCTCTTCAGGAACAGGGGCAAAGAGGACGAGCAGCACAAGTCTGCACAGGATTGTTCCTGGGTTCACTGATAGGATGAAAAAGCTGTCAGGCTGTGACCACTGGCTAGCAGGAGAAATGGAAGGACTTAACAACTTATGATGCTTATGAAACAGGGAGTGTGATACAGTGGCGTAAAATGGGGAAGCTTAGCCTGTCACATCCAGAAGATTCTTCTCTGTCCCATACTCCTTTGACTATGCAAATATGATCCATAAATAGCTGGGTAGATCTGGTACCTTTAACAGAGCTGTCCTTCACTCCAGGAATGTCCAGAGGGCAAGCAGTCCGTGTCACTCTGTGGCCTTATACAGACAAGATGTCCATGTAGCCCTTGATGGCCTTTCCACGTACAAACTGATAAACCAAAGTAGCTCAGCTTCAGTGGTCCCCATCTGTGCAGCACTAGCCAACCCTGTATAAATGTAGGTCATACGTAGAATGTCATATGGAGATACGCAAGTTTCTCCACATGTCAAATCCTCTCCAGTTTCTGTTTGTTCTTGGCTGTTCCTTGCTCCCTTCTGGACACTCACTTGTGATTTTCTTGTATTAATTCTCCTTTGTGACTTCCTATTTTGCTCCTTTAATATGCTGGTGACCTACCCTCCATCCTTCTCCTCATTTATTTCCGTATGCCTGTTTTTCAGGGGAACTGGAGAAACAGCAAGGGACAAAGACTCTTTCCTTAAGGACCAATGGAGCCCAGATGGAACTGCAGTCTAAGCAAGGCTCTCCAACAGGTAAGAGGGCACCCAACACCCAACTTCTCTTGGTCAAGCAGTGCTGCCTTTGCAAATGTGTTCTCACTGATTCCTGTGAGAATAACTGCAAAAAGAAGTGTTGAGTTTTGTGTCCTTTAGCCTTGGCCAAATCGTGGAAGTATGAGAGCATATACATTCTTCAAATACCCTAGAAAAACCCTTGAAGTCTCATTATCCAGTTTGTAGCCGTAACATCTGGTAAAGGGGTGTCACTGATAGAGCATGGGTAACTTCTGAAGAACCTGGCCCACTTTTCTTCCACAAACTGGTAAAACCTACCCCAATAAGCAGCTATCAGGTTGCAAGAGAGTCTGGATTGGCCTTGCACCTCTCCCTTTAACTCTACAGCCCACAGTATGAGGGCCAGCTCTTGACTAGAGGGGCAGACCTCACGAGCGAGATCTTTTGCTTTATTTCAAAGGCAAGAAGGATTTGGGGGAGAAGGTCTCGGACAGCACAGTGGAGGTAAGTAGAGTGCAGAGCAGCTGAGGTAAGTAATTCTCTCTCACTTCAGCTCTTCTCACATTCTCTGTTGTTTCTTTTCTCAGGTTTTAATCAATGCCTCCCCAGCCAGACTGACAATTTTACCAATTTCCAGAGATACAATTAAAAGTTACTGCTAGGACGGGTAATACAACTTTCAAATCCAAACTAAACTTCAAAGCATTTTCAATCCGTTTTTATAACTGTAACATCCTTCATGGACCAAGCTCCCAAACGCTGTAGACTAACCCACCCCACTGCTTCTGGGGAGACTGAGAACCCCACTGAGGACTTCCCTGACATGCTAACTCCATGCAGCATCACATGCAAATTCCCCGCAGCCCAGCTTTCCTGCACAATCTCTGCAGCTCTGTCTCTCCATCCCCCTGAAGGGGATTAAGCATGGCCTTTGTACACCAGGCTTTCCTTAGAGCTTCACCTTCCTAGGTAGGGAGCTTGGCTGTCCTGTGTACATCTATCTCTGCAGGAATGTCTAGCATCCAGTGGGTTGCCTGTTTCTTCACAGACACCATACTCCCACTGCCCGTGAGGAAACAGGAAAATGCAATCTTCACGCTGAAAATCTTATCTACTACTTCCTACTCTCTCTCTGTCTGGAATATCTCCGTTGTCCTGAACTTGCCCTTTTCCAGGGTAGTTCTTTCCCCTCTTGTCAACATATATTTACTTGAAGAATCCAGCTTCTTTGTGGGGAGTGAGTGCTGCTCCTTTTCCCTGGAGAGCACCCTATTTTCCTGCAGATACTCCCTTCCTGAGAAAGGTGCCTCTGCCAGCCAGTTTCCTGTTCCTGTTGGGAGAAGTGTTTCCTTGTGTAGAATGGCTTCCATGTATCCTAATGTCATTGGCACTTCATGGCCCAGCAACCAGTTTTTCCTATGGGGTGTTCCACCACCTGAATAAATACTGACACAATATTATGTCCTGCTGTGCAGTGAGTCTGAGCAACTCCCATGCCTGGATAGGGACAGCTCATCCTTGTTCCAGCAGGGTGGGGGGCTTGGTCGCTTCACAGCTTCTCCTTCCCAGGTGCTGGTGCTGCTGCTGACTCTGCCAGACCCTCAGGGCAGCCCCACGGTCCCACCTGTACCCCTGCCTGGCTGGAAGTGCCGTGCCAACCTGCGGGCACTTGTTTCCTACCCAGGGCTTGTCACTTGGCTGACATTCTGTTTTGAGTCAGCAGCTTAGCTCCGGTTTGGGGTCTCCATCAGCTCACGTACTTGCCAGGAGGCACTGTAACTTCATCCATCATTTGGGAAGCATTATTTCCCTGCTGCGATTCCCCTGCTAGGGACCTCCAGTCCAGGCCAGCTCCTCCTTTTCAGACTGGTCTCAGTGAGCTGCCTTATCTGATTCCACTATCAGCATCTTGCTGTGGAAACCCTGATGACCTCCTGCTTCCCTACCTGCTTTCAGCTGACCAAGTATTACTCTGCCAGCAGAGGAGCATTTCCATTTCTCTGAGATTATCTAATCTGCTGCCATTTCATCATGAATTTCTTTTATCATTGTATGAGCCAGATGGACATTTTTTGTTTTTCTTTTCTTTTTTTGAAAATCATTTCCTTTCACTGACAAACCATCAAACGGATCACAGGGAGCTGCCTTTTGCTAGACTATGTCAGGTTTCTGCTTTTTCCTTTGTAAACAGATTAGCCAGTCATGTGGTGTACCTTCCTACTCAGAAAGGCAGGGAGCTGGGAAAGGCTTGAGTTTCTCTGTCGCTCTCTATCTCAGATTCAGCTGCTGTCATTTTGCTGAAACGTACAGCCTCGATTATCTGAAACCTTGTGGTCTGGCCCCCCTCTCCTTTTTGCTGGTGGGGACAAAGGCATGACCTCGAGGTCTGCTCATTACCATGATAATTCACGGACACCTCCACTCCTAGAGTCGATTTGTGTTCCCTGTGCCATCTGGGTAATCAAAGCTGCACTGCATTTGGGAACGCCGGCTCTGCTGCCTTTGATGCGATGGAAAGGACAGGGGCATCTAGCCTAGATGGGGACAATGGGGCTGTTGAGGGGGACTGTGCAGCCAGGGTCATACCTGTTCTGGCTTTTTGGGGGAGGGAGGGTTGAACGCATGTGAGGTCGTTCGGTGGCGGGGGTTCAGGGCAGCCAGTAGCAGCAGATGGGAAAAGTCTTGTAACATTTAATGCTTCTTTGGCTGTTTCTAAACTAGGTGTCAATTCACAACAGGCTTCAAACGTACCAGCACAACTCCGCCCTGGGGCCCGAGAGTGGAATGCAGCCCAGCATGCGTCTTAACATGCCACGGGAGCGGCTGGAGACAGCACTGGTGCCCTCNCAGAGGCGCAGGTACTCCAGTGGCTCACGCAGCCTCGTGTAGCCCCACCACCAGCACGAAAACAGCACAGACTTCCCCGCTTCCCCTCCCCACCGCCTCCCAGGGACCCTTTCTGCCTACAGAGATCTAGTTTGTGATTTATTTTTTAGTAAAACAAGAAGAAAAGAGAAAAAAAAGCCAATTGACCTAACTCTCACCCTGTCTCCCCTCAAGACGATGCTATTTGTGAGGAGCCATCTGTAGAAACTGCCAACCTACATGCTCACACATCCTCACACCCTGCCAGCCCAGCTGGCCTCTGTGCTCGTGCTGTCCCCATGTAGCACTTTGCTGCCCTGTTCCTGACAGGTTTGATGACCTGCTGCTTTCTAGGCACCGCGTCTTCCGTTTCCTACTCCTCGACTTCCTTTCCTGCCTTGCATTTACCTGGCCATAGGTTTGTACCCACCCTGAAACTTCGCCAGCCTCGGAGAGAAACGGACTCACCCGTGCCAAGGGCCGACCTTGAGGCACTCCTGGGGGTGGAGTTCTCCCTGCCACCATTGCTGCCACCTGCTAAGCTGGAGCGAGAACTTGCACCGCTTGCCACACTTCCTCCTCATTGCTCTCCAAGTATTATCTCCTTGTAGCAGCCGGCTCCAAGCGGAGGAGTGCACGAGTGGAAGAGAGCTTGAGAGGAGGAGAGACTGTCCTGAGTTGCAGTACAACACAAAGATGGCCTCACTGAACACCAAAACTTTTTCTGTTGTTATGTTGGAGCATTGTACCAGAGACCTCTGCTGAGACCTAGCAGACCTGTCCACATGTAAATACACCTGTATGGTAGCGTATGTATGCGCATGCTTACTAAGGAAACACCAAGCAGTTCTGAGGGAGCAGAAGGGAGGGATTCAGTCCAGGGATCTGCCTGGAATGGATGTGTACTTTTCCAAAGAGATGGCACCAAGAGGTGCCCTTCCACCTCAGCACACACACACACACAGGAGATTTTCTTCTCTAAAACAGACCCACCTCTGCTTCCCTCCTTCTGGCTGGTTTTGTGTTTCCTGCCCACCTGCATTTTTGTACTCTGAAAGCAAAGCTGTGTGTTACGTTCACCTTCTGGGGTGGGTGTTCCATTCACTTGGGCTCTTCCACCTGTGTTAGAGGGAAGGGGCTTTTTGGAGACCACTCATGTGAGGTCCCATCTGTATCTCTTNACGTACCAGCACAACTCCGCCCTGGGGCCCGTGAGTGGAATGCAGCCCAGCATGCGTCTTAACATGCCACGGGAGCGGCTGGAGACAGCACTGGTGCCCTCGCCCCCCGCCTCGGCGGGGACACTTGTACAGTGCCAGCAGATTGTCAAAGTCATTGTCTTGGACAAGCCGTGCCTCGCTCGGATGGAGCCGGCCCTCAACCAGACTCTGACACGCTACGTCACCTCCGACTCCTGCACCTCCACCCCGTGGCGCAGTGTGGGCAGTGGGCTCCCTGGGACCCCCATGAAGCTGGTCCATCAGCCTCCCCTGCCACCCCCACCCCCTCCCTACAACCACC